>JAOTON010000900.1:0-295800 GCA_034440635.1 Lepas anatifera
CCTGAAGGGGATACCACCGGTGTAAAGGCACGGACATCGTAACCGTGCCTGAACGGCGGTACCACCGGTGTAAAGGCACGGGTATCGTAACCGTGCCTGAAGGAGGGTACCACCGGTGTAAAGGCACGGGTATCGTAACCGTGCCTGAACGAGGGTACCACCAGTTTAAAGGCACAGGCATCGTAACCGTGCCTGAACGGGGGTACCACCGGTTTAAAGGCACGGGCATCGTAACCGTGCCTGAAGGAGAGTACCACCGGTGTAAAGGCACGGATATCGTAACCGTGCCTGAACGGGGGCACCACCGGTGTAAAGGCACGGACATCGTAACCGTGCCTGAACGGGGATAGGACCGGTTTAAAGGCACGGGTATACGACAGAAATGACCCTGCCTGAACGGGGTTAGGGGCGATTTAAAGGCACGGGTATACGACAGACATAACCGTGCCTGAACGGGGATAGGATCGCTTTTAAAGGCACGGGTATACGATAGACATAACCGTGCCTGAACGGGGATAGGACCGATTGAAAGGCACGGGTATACGATAGACATAACCGTGCCTGAACGGGGATAGGACCGATTTAAAGGCACGACCATACAGAAAGCATAACCGTACCTAGCCGGGGGATACGACCCGTCTAATGGAACGAGCATCCGGCAAATACATTTTCAGAAGAAGTGGTTTTAGATGGCAGACAAAATAAACATCTAACCGGACATACACAGCATCAGATACATTTACATGAGGGTTTCAGATTCCCTTTTGTATACAATAACTTTCCTAATTTGACATTTAAGTTGACAGAAAAGTGACGACCTGCTGTTGACACAGGGGCAAGTTTAGTCCAGCCAAAACATGGTCACAAAAACAAGGTGGATATTAAACAAATCATCCTATATCATATTTTTACAAGGGACTTAGTGCAAGGAAGGAGGCAAGCCATTGCGATACCGTCCGTTACCCACCGTTCCGGCGGAGTCTTTTGCTGCTGCTGCTGCTGTTTCTCGGCGTGTTCGGTAGGCTGCTGCTCCTGCTCGCGGTGCGGGGCGTCAGTCGCGGAGAGGATGGCGGCGCTGAGCAGCAGCCGCCGGCCGTGGGCGGCCAGCAGGCGGCGCACGGATCGCACCATCTCGTGGAGGGCCTCGCGCTCGTACAGCGACGAGTACAGCTCGAACAGCTGCCGGCGCAGGGCGGCGCGGCTCCGTCAGTGTCGACGCTGGCCTCCGGCAACCAACAGAGCCGGCAGTTCGGACCAGAGACAGAGCTGGCACTTGGAACAGAGTACACAAACCGCCTATTTAACACAATCAGTGATTGAGACGCTTTCTCAGCCGACAAGTACAGGGGTGCCGTACAATTCCATCCTAAAAAAATGCACCTGATCCTGCTTGGTCCCAAAACTGTAAGGTGCCAGCTTGCCGTGCCGGAGGTACCACTGGTCTGTGTTGGGTGCGTGCAGGGCGCGCTGTCTCACCTGCAGAGAGCGGCGGGTGCGGTAGATGAGCACGAACTCGCACTGCACCACCGAGAGTCGCAGCAGCGCGCGCGACTGCTGCACCAGCGCGCTCACCAGCCGCCGGTGCAGCGACACCAGCGAGCGTACCACCGGGCCGCCGCCGCCGCCGCTCAGCAGGCGGCAGGAGGCGGCGCCGGCAGCGCTGGCACGCGCCGCCGCCGCCCGCGCCGCCGGCACCGCCACGCAGGAGCGGCCCGACTTCAGCAGCGCCAGCATCGTCACTGCTCAGTAACCAGGCCGACAGACGGCGGTCGCCGCTGCTGTCAGGCGGCCAAGAAGACTCGGCGGAACAGCAGCACCTCTGGGGATCACCCAAACGGTCCAGTAAGACTTTAGACACAGCAACCACTGCCGTAACGACATTTTTTCTACATCTTGGCAAATTGTGGACTGTGCAGTCCAGTGGACAGTTCGGTTATATCTTTACACGAGCTGCACTAAAGGTCTCCTACACCTTATACCGATCACATTCCGGTCCCGACAGACGGCACGTCTAAAACGAAGCCATAAGAAGCTGATTCAAGCGCATGACACAAATAGAATCAACGATTGACCACTCACAGTATCGCAGCACATTCAAATATTACTAATAATATAAATAATGTATCCCACTGCCCCACGCCCAACAAAGGCCCCACGCTTAACACGCTTGGCATGTGCGTCGTCACTTCGTCTAAAACGAATAGCTGGGCTCAAAATAAGCACAATAGCTAGCGGCAACACCGATTCGCGCCACCATTGGACAACAGCAAACAGAAATAGATCAAAAGACCGAAATATTACTCTAAGTTTTGCTGGCTTAGACTGAAAACCTCGGGCCAAGCGTTAACAATGCCTGGTTCAATACACGAGTGCCTATAGGTGGAAACATGTACAGCCAGTCACCACCATTTTTGGCTGATACTATTGACGTCACACATGCTGTGATGACGTCAGCTTCTAACGACTGAATTCCGAGATCCTTAAAACGCGCGGGTCAGGGTGAACTACCAGCTTTAGTTTCAAGCTTGAACGCAAAACATATGTTTGGAAGAACCCACGTTAGACAAGACGGATCCATTATTTTAATCAAAATATATTTAGCCATATTCGTGCCATATCAGTCGGCATTTTGAGTGCAACAATGAAGGTGTTGTTGAATAATTTCAACAAAATTGATATTAGTTGGAAATATTAGAAATGTCATGGTGTCTTTTGGATCATCAAATCTAAAATCGAAAATTATTTTCTCTGAGTTTGATAGGAGCACAAGATTGGGTACTTGTTCAACCCACATGAATAATAACTTTTAGAGATTCGCGACACATGTAATTCTGAGGTCGTATGGCGTCGGACGGGAAAGGGAATGAGCCAGGCTTGAGGTAGGGCAGGGCGCCAAATCCTGCCTCTGGGTGGGCTCGAACCCACGACACCCTCCACTTACAGAATGGCATAAGCCGAACCGAGCGCGCTAACCGATTAGGACACCATTCACACAGGAAAAATCCTTTAAAGAAGCTCCTAACGGCATATGAAAATTGCACCTCCATACATTTCTCAGAATATCCCCAAAAACCTGCCACGTTGCCCTGGCTACATTGTTTATAGCTGGACCGAGAAATGATATCTAAAATCGACCAACACAATGCACAAATGTACACAAATATTAATATAAACTGGGACAAACTCTTGCTCACTGTTGCTGATTCAATTCGCTGTAACGAAAAGAAGCAAATGGTGCCTAAAGTTGATTCTTTCTCAACTCTATCAGACAGTAGAGCCCAGAAAATCTTCTCTAACATGTCACCTGGTTTGTTTTGTCATGACCTCAATATTGACCTGAGCCAAAAAGTGACTGATGTAGTTTCTTCATAAATTTGCATGAACTATCCACCAGCGTTCACGCTTTTTTCGCTATCCCGCAAAGGTGCCAGGTTTGAGGAGGGGGGAGTGTTTGAACACCCCCACAATGACGAAGGTGGCTCGGAGGCTCACTGGGGCGCGGGTTAAGAGGGAAAAACTCCTTTGCCACTCTTAAGATCCGTCTTATACTTATATTAATTTTGTTTTTTTCCGTAAGTGGCATAAATTTTGTTTTGAGAGAGAAGAGACCAGCGATCCTCTTAACTAGTCCATGAAGGAAATCTGTCAGTACTCGAAACACTCACTGTGGATCATTAAGCCACAATTCTGAATTTCACTGATCAGAGACCTTTGACTTTTGAACTCACCTCCCATGTTTCACGGACAGGTCACATAGGTTTATAGCATATGAGTCAAAGCACAGATTGAGGTTGTTCACTCTTGCGGCTATTTAAAAACAAATCCTGATCAAAAGCAGCCAGAGTGGCAAAATGGGCCATAACAGGCGTGAATCAGGTCATTGAACTGAACCAGAAGTTGACCTGATGACTTGTGATTTTGATAACATAAATATTTGACGTTATTCAAAATCAGCGTCCAGAAGTATCCCTCTGAAAGTAATTATTAGGCATATTGGGCAATTCTGTGTTTTACCGGTCAGTGACCTATGACCTCACTTCCTGCATTACCTAGCAAGGTTCCATAAGTGTCTAGCATATGGATCGAGGTGTGAATGTTGCTTTGCCAACTTAAAGATCATACAAATGTGATTTGTTACAAACAAATTCCAGGCAATAGCAGCCAGAACGGCAAAATCGGACGCCAAAAGGGCGAAATCAGGTCATTGACCGGACTTAGAAGGTGACCTTGTGACCTAAGGTACAAAAATGTCATCAATCGCGAGTACTCGTGACGACCAGCACGATGGTTTTTATCGACGAAAATTTCATACTTTGCACACTGGTCTTTAAGGGCTTTGATTCCTCCAGTGTGCAAAGTATGGCACTTTCGCCAAGATCTCGTCGGTGCGAGTGCCCTTGGAGACAGGAGCGAGTGGTACAAATTTTATAAACCTGGTACGAATTTGTGAGACTGGTGCGAGGAAGGTGGCACTGAAAACCAAACAAATAATGGCTAAATGGTTATAAAGACACAGGAGGGGCCTTAAAAAGTCCTCAACTAACTAACTAAGAAGAGAGGTAGCATTGCAGCGTGTGGGTAGGAATGGGTGCGTTTTTCTCCCTAGTATATGGCAGATTGGTGCAAATTTTTGGTGGCTGGCAGTGCGAGAATTTTAGATGGCTGGTGCGACTCGTCTGGCCTGCTGCCATACTTTGCAGACTGGTGATTCCTTAAGTGGGCCGGAGCCCAACACCGTCACCTTCACCTTGAGATTGTCGGAGTTTGGAGGCCGACTACGGCCTGCGGGTTCCGTTCTTGGCAAGCTCGTGATCTTCGTGCGTGTCTCAGTCTTGGTCAGGTACAGTGTACCTGATATCGGCCCAGTGCGTGTCTAATCTACTCTTGAATTCTGACAGGGGTTGTGCACCAACAACTGAAGCAGGGAGCCCGCTTCCAATCATTAACAGCTCGACAACCAAGAGCATTGCGTCGAACCCTCGAAACAGCGTCGGGTTTAACGAGATTCCAAGCATGACCCCGAGTACGTGAGTTTGGGTCGAAGCGAAAAACTGGACCGGATCTTGGTCTACGCCACCGTGCAGTAGTTGAAATATTTTCAACATGTCTCCACGACGACGCCTGTAGTACAGGGACGGTAGTCTCAGATTGCACAATCTATCTGTATACTGGGTCTGCCATAGAGTGGGAATCATTCGTGTAGCACGCCTCTGAACGCGCTCAATCAACTTCTGATCCGCTCTGTTGAATGGGCCCCACACGACATTCCCGTACTCGACGAGAGGACGAACCACTGCCTTGTATAGTCGAGGGAGAGTGGTCTGGTCCAGGTTGGCAAAAGACCTCCTAATGACTGCCAGCAATCGAGTAGCCTTGGAAACGGCGTTTGCTGCCTGCTCACGGAACTTAAGATCCGAGTCTATCACGATACCAAGGTCTTTTTCCTCGTGAGTGCTAGACAGGAGGGCACCACCCAGCGTATATACATGTCTGCTGCTGTTGTTGCCAATGTGTAACACAGAGCATTTGTCCCTATTAAACGGCAGCTGCCACATGACAGACCATCGGAGAAGCGAGTCAATGTCCCCCTGCAATGATTCTCGTGCCTTCGGGTTGTTCGCCTGGGTGTAGAGCTTGGTATCGTCAGCGAAGATCTTAACAGTCGATTTCACATGGTCCGGAAGGTCATTAACGTACACTAAGAATAGAACGGGCCCCAGAACCGACCCCTGCGGAGCGCCACTTCGAACCGTGAGCCAGTCTGACACCGAAGCACCAACCACCACTCGCTGTAATCTGCCAGTCAAAAAAGCTCGGATCCAGTTGAGAACTTTTCCCTGCACCCCATATGCATGTAGTTTGTGGAGAAGACGGGCATGAGGCACTTAGTCGAAGGCCTTTCGAAAATCCATGTACACTGTGTCGATTGAGTGTCTAGCCTCCATCAATCTGCTCCCATCATCCAACACCTCCAGTAGTTGCGTGTCACATGAGCGCTTGGGTCTGAAGCCATGTTGTTCACACAAGAGCAAATTGTGCCTGGTAAGGTGCCCAAGGAGCTCATCATGTATGATGGATTCCATCACCTTACACGGGATGGCAGTCAGGCTAACTGGGCGGTAATTCCCAGGACTGTGCTTGTCCCCCTTTTTGTAAATCGGTACGATTGATCCCAGCTTCCAGTCCTTCGAATTTCACCACTGTCAAGAGAGCTCCTGAAGAGCTTGGCCAATGGGAGGGCCAATGTGTCTCTGGATTTGTATAGAATCCGCGCGTGCATGAGATCAGGTCCAGGTGAGGAGTTCTTTTTCAGGTTCGTGAGCTTGAGTGCTACCGCCTGAGGCAGAATCGCTAGATCATCCAGGAATGGTCCAGTGCATCGAATACCAGAAAGGAGGGATCCAGCTGGTATCCTCCACTGTAAACCCACTAGTGAAGCAATAATTCAAAATCCTAGCTTTCTCCTCATCAGAGGCCTCCAGATCACCATTTGGGGTATGCAAGTCTTCAACTTTCCCTTTCGTTTTCAGGCGGCTGTTGACATACCTCCAAAAGGCTTTGGGATTTGTTCTGGCGTTCTGTGCAAGTTGGTACTCGTGATTTCTCTGGAGCTGGCGGGTAAGCTTATGAAGCTTTGCCGTGCACAATGCAAAACGTCTGTGATCAATGATGTCCCCAGTGCATCGATAAATTATCCACAGCTGGCTTTTCCTGTCCTTGAGCCTGAGAGCTGCACTGGTCATATATAAATTCTTTCTATTAGTCCTAGGCCTCACTTCCGGGATGCATACTGCAATGATGCCTTTGAGAGTGTTCATGAAGAGTTGGTATAAACTATCTGTATTAAGCTCTGGCGAGCCCCAGTCTGCTTCCATCAAATGAGCTCCCAGGCAGTCAGTGACTCAAACTTGATTCTGTACTTAGGCATCAATTGGAAAATTCAGCCAAAGTTTTCAGTCAGTGAGTGGAAAACTCTGGACTTTCCATTCAAATGGTGTTAAGTTTTACCAACTTTTCCTCTACATATTACATATTACATATTACCTCTACATATTACCTCTTTCATTCATTTTTATTTGCTTTCAATGATAATATTCTAGTTAAGAAAGACACCATTGGTGGTAAATTTTAATGTCACTCCAAGCAAACCTGTGGAACATGAGTGCAAAATTAAGGAAAAACGAGCAGAATTGGATGAAAATTTCATCTCGCCTTGGTGAAGCTCTGCACCCCGCAACCAACATTTCAGGACAATGTACACGTACCACTTTACACGAAATCACTTGACGTACCTTTACCCAAATCAACACACGCTCCTTTAATATCACCGCTTTACCCAAAGCAATAGAGGCTTTACCCGTGGCAGTTGAAGAACAATTTACCACACCCGAACGTCCACACACACACACCACCGGCAAGCGTCGAATATTAGCCGTGTTATCCCGTGTCGAATATTAGCCAGCTTTGTGTTATCCTGCCCAGCAAAACGCATTCTAGTACGCCCCAACGCATGCGTAGTACGGTAACATGACTTAAAGATACAGTAACGCGCATGCGTGTGGCACACTATTATGCTTTTTGCCGGCAGAATAACACGGCTATTTTTTACACCACCCAATGCTTTGCGGGACAGGCTAAAAGGCCGATGAACCGTACAGATGGACAAATACAGAAAAAAACAGCACATATAGAAACAGTTTTCACTATACAAAGCAAAACTAAAAATAAGAGATACAGTTTCATTCTAAACCCAAAATTTGACCTATATAGGCAAAAATTTCACCTATACTCCAGATTCTGGAGGTTTTACTTGCAGATGAACCGTGCAAAGGGACCAATACAGCAAAACCAGACAAGATAGAGAATAATGGTTTTGACCATCAGAATCAGGGGCAAAAATAAGGGATACAGTTTTCTTCTCGTCACACTCCGTTACGCCAGTGTGACAAAATCTCACTTTTTATTGGGCTAATTTGCCATGTTGATGGACCAATACAGCCAAAACCAGGAAAGGTAGAGGAAAACAGTTTTCACCATCAGAATCAGCGCCAAAAATAAGGGATAAAGCATGGTTTCCGTCACGCCCCGTCACGCCCTTGTTTACAAAATTGCCTAGACAAAGAAATCTAGAGTTTTTATCCGGTAGACGTCTCCGCTCTCTGGCCTTTTCCCCAATATATCCCAAGATCCAGAACTAGCAAGAAATAATCCAACTTCCGTTCCAAACAACCCAAGATGGAAATAATCCTCATTCCAGGAGCAAAGGCGTGCTTAGGGAGAATGCTGACAGGGGATGCATTGTATAGAGGCGTGCTCAGACTGCTGTGGAGGGGGGGTGAAGGTGGGTAAAGACGTAACCAGGAGACTCCTGGCAAGAGGGTGTATAGTACAGAGGCGCACTCAGAGTATTGGGAAGGGGATGTATTGTACAGAGGCGTGCTCTGCCTGCCATGGTGGGGAAGTATGGCCAGGAATGACGGGGGAGGGGGAAGAACTCAGCAAAGGGAGAAAGGGATGTATTGAAGATAGGCGTGCTCAGACTGCCAGGAATGGCGGGGGCGTGAACTCAGCAAAGGGAGAAAGGGATGTATTGAACACAGGCGTGCTCAAACTTCCAGGACCTGTGAGGGGGTGAAGTTATTAACCCGCGCCCCACCGGGGGTCCGGCGCCACCTTCGCCCCACCGGGGGCCATCGATGGCCCCCCTCTAACTCCGAAAATATGGGCGTTAGCGCAAATCTGCAAAGTGCAATAGAAAGCTTGCGTGAATTCAGTAAGAAATTACTTCGCATGTTTTAGTGCTCAGGTCAATGGTTTGACCTCCAGAGGTCAAATTAGGTCAAGATCGGCTATTTTCACTCAAATATGCAATGATTGAGCAAACTGGGCATAACTCTTATGTCATTAGAGCTATTGAGGCCTGGTAAAGTACATTTTATAGCAAATTGCCAGTACTTTTTCCGCTATGTGGAACGTAAAGACCTCCCGCCAGTGGTTTGACCTCCAGAGGTCACCTCGTGACCTAATATGACCTGAGGTCACGAAAGGTCAGAAAGTGATCTTGCTGTATATCAAATGAAAGCCAGTCACCAGACAAACACGATGGTGTTTGTTTCACCGCTCTAGCTTAATTAGGTCAAAAGTTATTGCCAAAATACCGTTTTTGACCTCTGGTGACCTTGGATGACCTTGAAAAAGTCAAAGGGTAAATATGACCCCTGGGATCCGTGAAAGAGTGTCCAAAAACGCTGTTCTGAGCAGTTTGAGTATTTGCAATCCTTTTGTGGCTTTTATATCATGAAACAGGTTTTCCCCATGCTTTTCCAATGGGAGAGGTCGCCTCGTGACCTGACCTCAGGGCACGAAATCGAAAAAATCCCGGATATACACCTTGTAGACCCTGGAGGGGTCATGAAGTGTAGGAAGTTTCAAATCGATCGACTTTGAAATGTAGCTCTTACAGAGCTCTAAAGTTGAATGAGGTGACCTTGGTTGACCTCGTCTGGTGACCTGACCTTGGGTGACCCGGGGTAAAAAATTTCAGGGATGATGGGAAAATGATGCAGTGAGAGGTAGAGCTCTCAACCGCGGTGCTGCGCCTCGTCGTTTTTCTGCTATCCCGGAAAAACCTTAGGGGGGCCATCGATGACCCCCCCGGTGGGGCGAGGGTTAAAGGGAGAAAAGGATCTATTGAACAGAGGCGTGCTCAGACTGCCAGGAAAGGCGGAGGGGGGCGAAGTTAGCAAAGGAAGAAAGGGATGTATTGAACAGAGGCATGCTCAGGCTGCCAGTATGGGCGGAAGGCGGTGAAGCTAGCAATGGGAGAAAGGGATGTATTGGACAGAGACGTTCTCAGACTTTTGGGAAGGGCGGGGGTGAAGTTGGCAAAGCGATAAAGGGATGTATTGAACCATAGGCGGATCCAAGGGGTAAGGGGCGCGTGCCCTTCCCCGTCGACCCTCGGCGCCCCCTGAAATAGTCATGGCGCCCCCTGAAAGATTGATGGAACCCCCTGAAATGTCGCTTCCCAACCCCCTCCCCAGGATGCGTGCAAAAATCGGCGCCCACCGATGGATTTTGCGCCCATCTAATAGGTTTTTCCGGTCAAAAGTGGCGCCCCCCGGACTGGATGGTGCCCCTCGATCGGCAATCCTGGATCCGCCTATGTATTGAGCAGAGGCCTGCTCAGCCTGCCAGGTAGGGTGGGGGATGAAGGTAGTAACTTCTAGCAACTTCCCTTTCATAACTTCAGCCCCCCCCGCCCACTGCGAGGAAGGGTGGGGGGTGGGGGGTGAAGTTATCAAAGGAAGTTGCTAGAAGTTGCTACCTTCATCCCCCACCCATCTTGGCAGTCTGAGCACGCCTCTGTTCAATACATAGGCGGATCCAGGATTGCCGATCGGAAGGCACCTTCCCGGTGGGGGGCACCATCCGGTCCGGGGGACGCCACTTCTGATCGGCAAAACCAATAAGATGGGCGCAGAATCCCATCGGTGGGCGCCGATTTTCGCATCCTGGGGGGCTGGGGAGCGAAATTTCAGGGGTGCCATCGACCTTTCAGGGGACACCATGACCATTTCGAGGGGGGTCGAGGGTCGACCGGGGGGGGACGTGGACCCTTGTCCCCTGGATCTGCCTATGGTTCAATACATCCCTTTATCCCTTTGCTAACTTCACCCCCCCTTCCTGGCAGTCTGAGAACGCCTCTGTCCAATACATCCCTTTTTCCCATTGCTAACTTCACCCCCTTCCCACCCTTCCTGGTAGTCTGAGCACGCTCTGTTTAACCCGCGCCCCACCGGGGGTCCGGCGCCACCTTCGCCCCACCGGGGGGCCATCGATGGCCCCCCTCTAACTCCGAAAATATGGGCGTTAGCGTAAATCTGCAAAGTGCAATAGAAAGCTCGCGTGAATTCAGTAAGAAATTACTTCGCATGTTTTAGTGCTCAGGTCAATGGTTTGACCTCCAGAGGTCAAATTAGGTCAAGATCGGCTATTTTCACTCAAATATGCAATGATTAACCCTCGCCCCACCGGGGGGGCCATCGATGGCCCCCCTAAGGTTTTTCCGGGATAGCAGAAAAACGACGAGGCGCAGCACCGCGGTTGAGGGCTCTACCTCTCACTGCATCATTTTCCCATCATCCCTGAAATTTTTTACCCCGGGTCACCCAAGGTCAGATCACCAGATGAGGTCAACCAAGGTCACCTCACTTCACCTTTAGAGCTCTGTAAGAGCTACATTTCGAAGTCGATCGATTTGGAAACTTCCTACACTTCATGACCTCTCTAGGGTCTACAAGGTGTATATCCGGGATTTTTTCGATTTCGTGCCCTGAGGTCAGGTCACGAGGCGAACTCTCCCATTGGAAAAGCATGGGGAAAAGCTATTTCATGATATAGAAGCCACAAAAATGATTGCAGATACTCAGACTGCTCAGAACAACGTTTTTGGACACCCTTTCACGGATCCCGGGGGTCATATTTGCCCTTTGACTTTTCCAAGGTCATCCAAGGTCACCAGAGGTCAAAAACAGTATTTTGACAATAACTTTTGACCTAATTCAGCTAGAGCGGTGAAACAAACACCATCGTGTTTGTCTCGTCACTGGCTTTCATTTGATATACGGCAAGGTCACTTTGTGACCTTTCGTGACCTCAGGTCATATTAGGTCACGAGGTGACCTCTGGCGGTCAAACCACTGGCGGGAGGTCTTTACGTTCCACATAGCGGAAAAGTACTGGCAATTTGCTATCAAATTTACTTTACCAGGCCTCAATAGCTCTAATGACATAAGACTTATGCCCAGTTTGCTTAATCATTGCATATTTGAGTGAAAATAGCCGATCTTGACCTAATTTGACCTCTGGAGGTCAAACCATTGACCTGAGCACTAAAACATGCGAAGTAATTTCTTACTGAATTCACGCGAGCTTTCTATTGCACTTTGCAGATTTGCGCTAACGCCCATATTTTCGGAGTTAGAGGGGGGCCATCGATGGCCCCCGGTGGGGCGAAGGTGGCGCCGGACCCCCGGTGGGGCGCGGGTTAAGCCAACTGGGCATAACTCTTATGTCATTAGAGCTATTGAGGCCTGGTAAAGTACATTTGATAGCAAATTGCCAGTACTTTTTCCGCTATGTGGAACGTAAAGACCTCCCGCCAGTGGTTTGACCGCCAGAGGTCACCTCGTGACCTAATATGACCTGAGGTCACGAAAGGTCAAAAAGTGACCTTGCCGTATATCAAATGAAAGCCAGTGACAAGACAAACACGATGGTGTTTGTTTCACCGCTCTAGCTCAATTAGGTCAAACGTTATTGTCAAAATACTGTTTTTGACCTCTGGTGACCTTGGATGACCTTGGAAAAGTCAAAGGGCAAATATGACCCCTGGGATTTGTGAAAGGGTGTCCAAAAACGTTGTTCTGAGCAGTCTGAGTATTTGCAATCATTTTTGTGGCTTTTATATAATGAAATAGCTTTTCCCCATGCTTTTCCAATGGGAGAGGTCGCCTCGTGACCTGACCTCAGGGCACAAAATCGAAAATCCCGGATATACACCTTGTAGACCCTGGAGGGGGTCATGAAGTGTAGGAAGTCTCAAATCGATCGACTTTGAAATGTAGCTCTTAGAGTGAAGTGAGCTCTAAAGGTGAAGTGAGGTGACCTTGGTTGACGTCGTCTGGTGACCTGACCTTGGGTGACCCGGGGTAAAAATTTCAGGGATGATGGGAAAATGATGCAGTGAGAGGTAGAGCCCTCAACCGCGGTGCTGCGCCTCGTCGTTTTTCTGCTATCCCGGAAAAACCTTAGGGGGGGCCATCGATGGCCCACCGGTGGGGCGAGGGTTAATACATCCCTTTCTTTCATTGCTAAACTTCACCCCTCCCCCCCGCTCTTCCTGGCAGTCTGAGCAGACCTCTGTCCAATACATCCCTTTCTCCCATTGCTAACTTCACCGCCCCCCGCCCGTCCTGGCACTCTGAGCATGCCTGTTTAATACATCCCTTTCTCCCTTTGCTGAGTTCACCCCCTCCCCGCCATTCCTGGCAGTCTGAGCACGCCTATGTTCAATACATCCCTTTCTTTCTTGCTAACTTCACCCCCCGCCTCCTGGCAGTCTGAGCACGCCTCTGTTCAATACATCCCTTTCCCAGCACCATGTATGTCTCTGTGCAACACATCCCCACCATGGCAGTCTCCAGCGCGCCTCGTACAATACTTCCCCACCATGGCAGGCTGAGCACGCCTCTGTACTATACACCATCTTGCCAGCAGTCTCCTGGTTACGTCTTTACCCACCTTAACCCCTCCCCCACAACAGTCTGAGCACGCCTCTGTAAAATGCATCGCCTGGCAGCATTCTCCTAAGCATGCCTTTGCTCCTGGAATGAGGATTATTTCCATCTTGGGTTATTTGGAACGGAAGTTGGGTTATTTCCTGCTATTTCTAGATCTTGGGATATTTTGGGAAAAGGCCAGAGAGCGGAGACGTCTACCAGATGATTACCGAAGTTTTTTGGTCTGAAGAGCTACCATTACTAGCCCCCTCAGCAATCAGCAAGCGCAGACCACCGGATGTGACGTCACACATCTTAGCATATAACGTGAGAAAATTTAATGATTAAATGTCCAATTTTTTTCAAAAAGAGGCCCAGAATTGAAAATAAAATTTTATTAACTGCATTTAGGATCACCTTGATTATCGTGGTATTCTCACAAATTCGCAAGCGGGAAGTGTCATTAGCAGCAGTTTAACATACGGCTCAATGGTGAAGGAATTCCTCTACGCTTGTGTGACGTCACTCGGACGGGGAGAAATCCCTCTTGAATGTACCTTTAAGTAAAGCTATCTTGTACCATTACAGCCAAAACCTGTACCTCATGACCGACCTATGGCCTGAGGACTTGAATTGTGTACATATTTCATGTGGGTCATTTGAATATTTATTTAACCTCAACCACATTGAAATATTTGTTCAAGTAGGTATATGCGTCACATGTGCAGTATATGATGCCCATTTCTGCATGTAAACTGAAATTAAAATCAGTAGCAGGCCAAGTTTGAATGGAATAAACAGTGAAGACAAGTGCAGGTAAGGGAATATACCTACTTCTGTCTTTTGTGTAATTTTCAGGTAGGTACCTGTGCATTGAGGCTGTTCCCATATCCTTGATGAAAAAACCGTGTGTTATAGGGGTTATAGGGTATGTATGGTTATAGGGTAAGAAATTATGCTAAACCTTTTAATATCGTTTACTGATAATCTTATCTGTGGACAACAAATTCAATCATTTCCCCTGCTAAATACTTCACCAAATTCACCTATCCTGCCCATTTTCTTAGCTGTAGAGACCAATTCAGTATTGCTGCATTCTTACTGGGAGTCAAATATAAAGTAATTTTTGCAGGCTTGTCATGATGGGTAGAGAATGATTTGAGCCCCATAGCCAAATTGCAATATCTATCTGACTGCCGATCCACTTCAAGGGCTATTTTCTTAGATTTATAGAAGTGCTGATAAATTAGGTTAATTTACAGAATAAGGTGAGCAATCACTGACAACTAAGAACGTTGTCTCATTCGAATGATTGCAGCACGCCCTACAAAATTTCCAACAACATTTTTTCCGCCGAGCTACCGTTTCCAAAATATTCAATAATATTTCTTCCATAAGGCACACCACACAACACTGCGGACCAAGTGCGAATAACTGCTGGAAATGCGTCACAATCGTAGCACGAGCAGGGGCAGGCTGTAGTTATCCAAAAGTCAACCGATGACACTAGTTAATAAAACCTCTAGAAAACCTTCAAAAAGCTCTGTCACTCGTACAGAAGGAACGGAACAAAACGGAATGAACAAAACAAAGCCGGCGCATCCACTCCAGACCTGACCTGACCTGACCTGACCTGACCTGACCTGACCTGACCTGACCTAACCTAACCTAACCTAACCTAACCTAACCTAACCTAACCTAACCTAACCTAACCTAACCTAACCTAACCTAACCTGACCTGACCTAACCTAACCTAACCTAACCTAACCTAACCTAACCTAACCTAACCTAACCTAACCTAACCTAACCTAACCTAACCTAACCTAACCTAACCTAACCTAACCTAACCTAACCTAACCTAACCGAACTTAACCTTACCTAACCTAACTTAACCTTACCTAACTTAACCTGCTTCGCTCGCATCAGAAATCGCCTGATAATATTTTATTTCGCAACTATCACATCCATCCGCCATTGTACAAACTGACGAGCGTCGTTGCGTTATGTAGAGGTTTTTTTTATTTTGGAGTGTTTTATCCCTCTTATCCTGGCATGGTATCTGGCATCTTTAATAAACAGTAGCGTTGCTGTGCTGTGTGGTGTTGGTGTCGTGCGCGACATTTCTGTGGTAGTGTAGTGGTAATATAGGAGGGAAATTCGATGGGAGAAAATTATTTGCGGAAGAAATGGTTGCTAAATTCGTTTTCAGCACATAAGATTGTGTCTTAAAATGGCCATTAGAATATGGTACGCAATTGCTCACCTTATTCTGTAATTAAACCATAAATTATCACATCAAGGAGTCAATGACTCCATTATTATCCTGATTGTCTGTCCCATTCTGATCATATTTTGCTAATGGAGACCAAATTGTTTTGTTTTGACCTGAGCTTGAGGGGTGAATGAATGTGCTCTAATTAGCTTTAGAGAGGTAATTAAAGCACATTCCCACCCGCCAGAAAGGCTGACCCTGATAAATCCACCATGTGGTGTGTCAGCCGTGGTGCATGGTCCTCTCTAATTCACCCCGCGCATATTATCTGTGGTCGCTTATGTGCAGTGCATTGTGGTGACTGGTGTGTTTCTTCAGATTCAAATTTGGGGCCCTGCGCCGGGGCGCTGGCGGGAGTTGTGGCGTGGTTTTGTGGGGGGGGGGTGAGCTCATGTTTTTGTTGTTTGTGAGTGTATGCTTTATGGATGATCTTACTGTCAATATATGTGTATGGTATGAAATGAATAAACATTCATGACTTCAAATTAAGTTGAATAAAGTTATGACATTTCTGCCACTGGACTGCTGTTTTACATATCACAGTGTAAAAAGCTATCATGAGTTCTGTTCTGTCACCTTGTATGAAAGTGGATATCCAAGAAATTTGTGTTTTGTTGTTAAATAGAAATTTGGGGCTATTATGTGTGAACAATTTCAAACAGTAAATAATGTTGTCACATGTTCCCTATATGATCAAAGCAATGTAAAAACACTGCTTTCTGCACCAGTCCAGTTTCCCAAAAAGTGTGCAATGGGAAAAATACTTGCTACATGTCAGTGTGCAGGCCACATGCTGGGACTTCTGAGCAGCAGTGCTGCACTGAATTCAATGGCAGGGATGAATGAAACTGCTGTTCATCTACTATCTACATCCACTTCTTACATCTAAACTTACACATAATCTTCACTCACTAGGTACTTATTACTTACACCTACACCTACACCTACTACTTATACTACACACTATTTCCAGTATTTTTCTGGTGTTTGGACCACGGTTCCTATAGATACGGTTCGGACATGACAGCCAGCTGACTGCCTGATTTGGCAGCACGTTGAGGATATGGCAGTATTTTGAAGGCTTTTGTTCAAGATAACTTTAATTTACTAGCATAAGGTAAAATGCAGCATTTTGATTGGGTAATTGAAACGTTTGAAACAGAATTCTGAAGGAATTAGCATGAAGTTCATCGTGGATTTTCCTTGTTATAAAAGCGCTTTAGAGACTAAAAGCTGCACTCAGAAGATAGCCTGATCAATTTTACATACCAAAAATAAAAAATATACCCTTAAGCACCACTTACATTTTCCCACTGGCCCGTGCCCCAAACCCCTGCAAACAGTCCCATTGGAATTACATGTTAAATTTTGCTGCCAAAAAACTGTTAGAACCAGAAGTGGAACCTTCAAAACCCCCAGAATTCTAGAGAAGTATCTCATGTCCGCCCCCTGGTTTGGACAGTATGAGCACAAACATCAACAAAATATTTTTGATGGGTTGAATTAAATTATTCTGCTGTGGTTAATTCTTTTAAATAAACACTCAGAAGTTCTTAGTGCAGTAATACCATATGGCAACACATTGCACATTGCTCAGCCCGTGCCATTAATTCCAAGTCACTGCTCCAGTTGAGGGCTAAAAGCTCCTCTCAAGTAGAACATTTTGAAATAAGCTTAGCATGCTTTAGCTCTTAATGTGGAAGTGTCTACATTTTTGTTAATGGGGGAGCCGTGCAGCGCCCGTGAGGTCTGCCTCTAAGTTAGCAGAGAAATTTACATACGACCCAGCCTGGTCCGGCGGTGCTAACGCTTTTGGCTAGCTTATTACTCTGCGAATAATTGACATAGGTAAATGAAATTGACCCCATCAGGTAGCTGCATTAATTCAATTCAATTTGTCGAAATTGTAAGCTAGACCGTTGCAATACATACCAGGGGTGGGCGTTTCTATGAGGACTTGCAAGACCCTCTGAACAGATATTTTTGAGAGCTTCAATGCTTGAAAAACGAAATATTTGCAGGCGTTTTGGCGTAAGCTTAGTTAAAAACCCTATATTTCTGAAGAGTTGGTACACTATGCAGTTGCCAATGATAAATCTGAATAATCTGTTGGTTCAGAAAGTCCACGATTCAGTCCCGGGATTAAGATTCCGGGAATAGTGCATTCCCGGGAGCGGCATCGCGGAATCCCGGGATATACCAATTTCTAGAAATGTATATTTCCCAAGACACATCCGTTAAACTTCATGTCTTCCCCTCCTGTGGCCTGGGTTTGCACCAATGACAAAACAACGTGGAAGCGTTATCACCGTTTTCCTAGTGTTGCGACTGTATTGACTCTGTATTGCTGCCGAATGTTTTGCGTGGTAATGTTGTGGTGTATACCAGCAGTGAGTACTATTTGTGGTTTCTTATTTACCGTGCAAATTGTGCCGCTGGGGTATCTGTCTGAAGTCTGTGCAGTTAGCAAGGATTATAAGGATTGTCTGATTATATAGACTTTAAAGCAACTCATTGGGAAAAGTTCCTTCGCGGATCAGACGGCCAAACGGCGACATGCAGCCTTTGTGATGAAGCTCTCTAGACTGCTGATGGATCTACGAAGGGCCTGCACGCCCATTTGTCATAAAGCATTACAGCCGCGCGGCTGGCTCCTCCCAAAGCAAAAGTCCCTGAAAGAGAGGTCAAGGGAACCAGAGTGCCTGTGAAAACACTTGACCATTTCTACCGATCGAGTTCTAATGAAGACCTTGACACAAGATTGAGGAATTTGAAGTTTATAATTTTTTTTATTTTGTTGCATGTTACCGAGTGTCCGTATTGCTTACGTTACTCGTGTTCCTCCGTTTAAGCAGTAATTTTCGGTATTTAGAAACTGCCGCTGCGCACCTGGCCGGGGTGTCGCGGGCTCCTTACCCTGTAACTTTGCCATAAGCAAAGATTTGAATGAATATTCACATACCTTGAGAGTAAACGAAACGCTGCCTAGGGCAGACGTGTTAAAAACAATAACCGCTAGGTGTTGAGCTTTCAGCCTGAACCTAGAAAATGTTGTCTTTTTATCTAATTTGGAACCATACATGTATTTGGACGAGCATCTTAGCTCCTGTCTTTTGTGTTAAACATATTGTTAGGGGCCTTTTCAACTTTTACAGGTCTTAAGACAGAAGTTTTCGGATGTGGTTCTAAAATATTTTGTGTTAGCTCTTGACAGCTTACTCTCATAGCTTGTCCTTCAGTGCCTCCAAATCACTTCTGGGCTTGTGGCAATGGACATTACATCCAAACGTTTGGTGCGTTCGTAGAAACTGTGCTGTGCTGACTAGATACGAGTACGTATATGATAGTTGGCAGGATTGTGTTTGATTGGAATTCGAGCAGTAAAGTGACAACGCCAGCAAGACATGATGCATTTCTTCCCAAACTGATGCTTGTCTCGTTCATGCCAGATTGAAGTACCCAAGGAAGAAGTAAGACTAATTTTACCCAATATGAAAACGTAGTTGGAATAATCCTCGAATCACGTGCGTGCTAGAAAAAAAACTTAGCTGGTTGTCGCTCTCCAGCCAAAACATCGGACTTCGAGGCGCTGTTATTAGATAAAGTTTACGGCCTCTGAGGTATTTGGCAACGCCTCTTTGTCGTTGTTTTCTTCATCAAATTTCGACGAAATCATTCAGTGTTGACCGCTTAACATTGGAGTTGAGCCTGTATGCGCTCTACTTTCTGGACTGCTTGGAGGCGACGGAGGTGATGGAGGCGACGGTGATTTCCTTGTAGAGTGGATTGACCTGTTCCTGCGGCATCTCCACGATCGGCCTGTTGGAGATCTCGGCCAGCACGTCCAGGAAGCCGAACTCCTTGAGGAACTCCAGGTAGCGCTGGCTACTGGGCGGCGGCTGTCCGTTGGGCCAGGCTCGCTGCAGGTACAGCGCACGCGTCATGTCGCCCGGAGGAGGCTTTTCCCACTGCTGTTCGTACAGTATGTAGTCGTCGACGCTGAGGAGCTGGCGCGCCGAGCCGGCGATCGTCTTGATGTGCTCCCAGTCGGTGATGCCCATGCGCGGCAGGTTAGAGGCTGTCACCAGACACAGCGTTCTCCCGCAGATGCCGTTGTTGAGCAGGGCCTCGGCGTACTGCGGCAGGCCCAGTCCGGTCAGCCAGCCGCGGATCTCACACTGGCCCCAGTCCAGGCAGCGCGCCAGCCGCAGGTCCGGCACGCCCATTCTGATGAGGTCGTCGACGGTCTTGTTGTGCCAGTCGCCGCGACAGGGTCGGTCGGCCGTCGGCGGCGGCGGCTCTGGCGTGGCCGGCGGCGCGCCGTCGCTCAGCTGCGGGGTCTCTGAGTAGGGTCGGAACCCCGCACTGGAGGTTCGAGTGGTCGCCCCTGTGAGAGCCACACCGGGCACCGGGACGCTGACCGCCACGTCTCCAGTGTCGGGCTGCGGGTGCATACCCTGCTCGACTTCAGCCTGTCCAACTGCGATCACCTCCTCTGCGATGAATTTGGCCATGTTGAGAACCTGCTTGTCGAGTACCGCGTCATCTGGGGTTCCCTCTGCCATCATCACCACATCAGTGGTGGTACCAGAACCGGCTTGCACCACCATAGCCACTGCCTCGCCAGCCTTTCCGTCCTCCTCTCGCGTGGAGGACGTTATATGTCCGTCCTCTGCTGTGTCTGACGCTTCAATCACAGCCAGTACCACCTCCGCAGTGACCGTCTTGTCTTCGGCCTCAGTTCCGCCGGACTCGGCTAGCTGGGTGCTGTGGTCCTTACCCTCGGGTTCTTCTTGGTCCAGAGCCTTCTCCCTGGCTTCCCCATGGACGTCCCCATCGCTTCCTGGAATCTCTGAATCTCTAACAGATTCAGCGTTTACCTCATTTGTATTTCCATCGCCTTCTGGTTGTTCTTGGTCCTGATTTTCCTTGGATGCCCCATGGACGTCTCCATCACTTGCTGGTGTTTCTGAGTCTTGGAGAGGCTTAGCGTTTACCTCATCAGTATTTCCATCGCCTTCTGGTTCTTCTTGATTCTGAGCGTCCTTGGCTGTCTCGTGGACGTCGGCATCACTTGCTGGTGTTTCTGAGTCTTTGATAGGCTCAGTGGTTGCCTCATTAGCATTTCCACCTCCTTCTGGTTCTTCTTTGTCCTGATCTTCCTTGGATGCCTCATGGACGTCGCTACCACTTGCTGGTGTTTCTGAGTCTTGGAGAGGCTTAGCGTTTACCTCATCTGTATTTCCATCGCCTTCTGGTTCTTCAGCGTTTACCTCATCAGTATTTCCACCGCCTTCTGGTGCTTCTTGATTCTGAGCTTCCTTGGCTGTATCGTGGACGTCGGCATCACTTGCTGGGGTTTGCGGGTCTTTGATAGGCTCAGTGGTTACCTCATTAGCATTTCCATCGCCTTCTGGTTCCTCTGGTCCCTGAGCCTGTGGTTTGTCCGCCTCAGGCACGTCTCCGTCACCTCCAGCTGTTGCAGAGTCCTGGGACGGTTCAGCAGTTGTTGCATCCGTAACGTTTTCCTCGTCCTGCGGCGTCGCCGGGTCGGCGGTCTCCTCACGAGTGTCCTCTGGCGGCGGCTGGGTGTCGGGACCGTCCGCAGGCGGTTGGTCCTCCTTATCGTCGGGCGCTGCGGTCGGCTCGGCGGGAGGTGCTTCACTCGTCCCGCTGCTTGGTGCCTGTCCTTCTGGAGTCTCCGCTGGTGGAGACTCGCCTTCAGTGGCTTGGTCTTCGTCCATTTCTTATGCCAAACCGAAGAGAATGTATCTGGGGCTTGGTTTCCCTATTTTAAGGACATGCCGAAATGTTAAGGGTGCGCAGTCGGATACTATTTGCCGTTTTCACCGGTTTGCGGAAGGTACTCTACCACATGCTAGACCTGTATGCCCTAAGTAACTGTATTTTTTGCCAACATATTTATTCTCGGCCAATGAAAACGTGGCGTTAGCTGTCGGGGTCTCCTTTACGTGCCAAAATCCTGCCGGTGGAAGGCTTTGAAGTCCAGAATATTGGATTATCAACATAAAATGGCAGAAATATGATCTGATTGCTAGGAAGTCTCTACTATTGTAGTTAAATATAAGCTTCTGTTAACCTTCGATTCTATGCTGAATGGCAGTCAACATTTTTCAAATGCTGACTGCACATTTCATTAGAGCCCAGCTGCAGATTAATCATGCTTATACAATATTTGATGGATTTCGCAGTGCTTCACCGAGGGGCATGATTATAAGTCGATAAGTATTGTCATTTCTCCTCGAATCCTGGGTGGCAAATAAGTGTAATTGTATGTATATTTGGGCTCAACCCTTCATCAGAATCTTCAGGTAAGCAATAGATGATCAGAAAAATTATGGTTCTCAGTGTGAGCCGTGACCTCGAATATAGATTGGTTTCTGCCATTTACTGAGGCTAGTGATTGGTTTCTGCCATTGACTGAGACTATTGATTGGAGGTCGCGGCTCACATTACGACCGTAATGTTCTGATCATCTATTACTTGCGTGAAGATTCTGATTAAGGGCTGCGGGCAGGGCCGAATATATAATCAGACTTATTTTGCATCCAGGATTCGAGTATAGTGGTCAATTAAGAACTTATTAACGCTTATAGAGGAACTTCACCCGGTTTTGGGGACATCATTTACTCCTTTCTGGAGAAACGGTCAACATTGTCGGCACGAGAAGATGTGAAAAGTATAATTTTATTCACTCGTTTGCATTTCCCGGACTTTGATTTTAGGTTAATTATCAGGGTCCAGTGAATAAATAATGGCAAGCACAGACTCAGTCTGCTGGACTGTTATTAAATCAGGGCCGGAGATCTTTTCTCGGTCTAGGGGGATCCTGGATGGGTCAACTTCGCACGGCAATGCAAACTCTGTGGGAGGCCTGAAGTTCAGGGAGGGGTTCTGATCCGTCCCCCTTCCCTCAAATCATCACCTATATATATATATATATATATATATATATATATATATATATATATATATATATATATATATGTATGTATATATATATATATATATATATATATATATATATACATTGCCAAAATGTTTTAATGTTCGTCATTCTCAGCTTAGTAATTCAAAGCGTAAAATGAACGTTATAGAATGTCTGCAGCCCGGAGTTTATCTCAAACCCAGCCAGAAAAATTATCGATCAGTCGTGCCTTGGGCTAATAGAGCAACACTGTAGAAGGGCAACGCGTTTCAGGCTATTTGTACGCAC
The DNA here is from genome assembly GCA_034440635.1 of Lepas anatifera. NCBI lineage: Eukaryota > Metazoa > Arthropoda > Thecostraca > Lepadidae > Lepas > Lepas anatifera. Next base: position 22,793 of record JAOTON010000900.1, read on the forward strand.
CTAACGAACTTCCAAGACCGGATAATGCTTTTCATATACAAATGCTATGGTATGATAAAACCAGCACCATGGAATGTCGGCTTCGCCAACCGATGGGGAGGCCATTTCAGTGGCTGCACTTATGATAAGTCATAACCAACTCTGAGTAGCACGTGACTCGTGATATTACCTTCTTTGTGTGTTTGTATTTTCCACACTAAAGCCCCAGCGATGCTTCAAAAGCAAAGATTGTGTTTTGCCTTATATCTTACCGGAATGTTTGAATACATTCAGCGTATTTCCAATCGTTTGCATAGGCGGATCCAGGATTGCCGATCGGGGAGGGCACCTTCCCGGGGGGGCCCATCCGGACCAGGGGGCGCCACTTATGACCGGCAAAACCTATCAGGTGGGCGCCGAATCCTGTCGGTGGGCGCCGACTTTCGTATCCTGGGGGAGTGGGAAGCGACATTTCAGGGGGCGCCAGCGACCCTTCAGGGGGCGCCGAGGGTCGATCGGGGGGCACGTGCCCCCCCTTGCCCCTGGATCCGCCTATGATCGTTTGCGGTCTCAAATTGGATCAGTTGAACTGATTTTTAATATGTATGACAACATAAATGACGCGTCGATAGTTGCGCGGCATCGGCAGCATGTTATTGTTGACCTTGATGAAGTCGTCTTCAATCAAGATTCTGCCGATGCTGCCCTCCGATCGAGCCATCTCCATCTCATCTTGTTACGTTATCAAACCGATAGTTTTCATCTCGGTTTTCATTAATGCGGTGATATCGACTCTCCGTACCCAGATGTAGAAACTGACCTGCAAAGCTCTCGCATTAAATGAATAAATCTGATCTCGATAATGAGCAGGCATGCAGAGGGACGACAGCGGTCCCAGCGTCCATCCCGTTGGAGCGCGGTAACGCGATCCGCCGAGTGACACTGACCCAAATACTCGGGCGTGTGGTTTCGCGTGGCGGGAATGCTGTTTTTGCGGACTGTCAGACTCGGCGGCCGGCGAGTGACCGCGTGACTCACGCTCTGGGTCTGTCCGCAGCGCTGCCGTCGCACAAGCATGGGCAAGTTCCTGTCCAAGATATTCGGCAATAAGGAGATCCGGATTCTGATGCTGGGCCTCGACGCCGCTGGAAAGACCAGTATCCTTTGAGGCGCTCAATTCTGATGTTTGCCGGCTGTTTTTTCTCGATTTTTTTTTCGTTCTGACTTGCATTTAAGTCCTGTCTCACCCTATGCTGCCCTGTTGTTAGTTTTGTTTTCCTTAGCATTTGTGTATTGGGAGGTACCCATGCGATTGCTGTGAGTGTCAACGGAATGTGGCATGCTGGTCGGACTGTTGCTGGTCACTCCTTAACCGTTCTCTCAGCTATCTTGTATAAACTAAAACTAGGTCAGTCAGTCACAACCATCCCCACCGTGGGCTTCAACGTAGAAACTGTATCGTACAAAAATGTCAAGTTCAACGTTTGGGTAAGTATGCAATGTGTTAATTCATGTGAATGCCTGTTTTTACGCAATGTACCTGAGCGGGGATTAGGTTAAGGGATGGTAGGGACATTTATGTGCACATTCCTTCATTTTCGGTGCTAGTCCCTTCCTTTGTCGGTTCCCATGGGGATAGCTCCCGTCAGCTCGCCCGTTCGCATTTTGGCGTTGTCTTTTTTGTGTTGGACACTTATGTTATTGATGTACAAATGTACAGGGCTGTTCCAGATTGGTTCTGGATGGCTGTTCCGCCCACGCAGGTCATTTCTGACTCAGTACCCGGCCGGCTGGTGCTGTGTCAGTCCCAGGCCAGGGCATGGGTAGCATGTTCTGCTTATTCCCCTGGTTGTATCGCTTTTGTGTAGACGCTAAATGTGGTCATTACTTTTCAAGAAGGCTTGGCAAGTGATGTACAGTTCGTTTGCGTTTGTGGCAGACTAACTGAAGACAAGACGGTGGTAAAAATTCTCGCCCACATCAGAGGCAAGACAATACATATTTCCCTCACATTACAAGCGTTCATCAATGTGACAACCCCGCACTGACCTGGGAGACGAGAAAGGGGACGATCGTTTTGTCTGCTTTTCAGCATTTCATCTCTCATTTTCAGCAACATGCTCTGGGACGCAAGGTTCTGATACATACTTACTTTACCGCGTTATATTATTTTGGTAGTGTGTTACGGTACACATTAAAGGGAGTGTCCCATGTTTATTATGGATTTTGAACTGATATAGCAGTTTTGTAGAGCGTGTTGAGGAACCTCTATCTGCATATTTAATTTCACCCAAAGCCCTCGGTATACAATTTCCGCCAGCTTTAAAGTTTAAATTAAAGGGGCTTATTGCCTTATTTGAAACATTGAAAGAATACCTTCCACATGGTTGCAGTAATCTGATTGGTCGTAAGCCCTAAGCCTGGCCCATTCGCTGAAAATATCATTCTAGCGAGTGAACCAGCATGCAACACGCCTGTCGATGGAAAACTTCAGACGAGTAGTCGTCCATTGCAGAGCGTCACTGGGTCGAAATGAGCTCAATGACTGCAACACACATGCCATCCTCCGCGTAATTGCCAAAACAAGTATCTTTTTTGTCAAAATTCAACTCTTAAATCTCTTAAATTTGTTTTTTACATCAGGCATATGCAGCATCTTTCCACCACTGAATAAACTCGGTCGCAGTAACGACATCTGTCGTTCAGTTTTTGCACCAATGCCTCTTGTACTGCACATGATTTTTTTCCATGCGGGAACGCTGTGAATGGGTTGCAGCGAGTCTTTGATCAAGGTTTGGTATTTCACTGACTATTAAAACTCTTGGTGACGTCACTTATTGTTAGAAAAGAGGAGATATTTCTGCTTTTAGCGTATAAATTCGGGAAGAAATGTATTTTCCCGACTTTCAGACCTCTCTTGTTCTTAAATCGTTCTTCTTAGAATTTCGACAAAGCGATCTATTCCCTTCCCTTCCGTTCAGTGGAGTGCGTCATGCTTTGCACAAAATTACGCTACGTTATATTTTTCGAAAATCCATTTCACAGCTTATCGTAGGCACTGGCGCATGCAAGCGGAGGCCAAAGGGGCCGTGAAACCTCCAAAGCCTAAAATAGTATATTTTGGCCCCCAAGGAAAAAATTTTTAGCCCGTTTTCTTTGAAAATAATATGTTCTTGCGATTTTTTCGATTTTCTCCCCTTCAAAACGTTGGTTTGGCCCTCCAAAAATTGTTCCTGGAGCTGCCAATGATCATAGGGCATCTTTGGATATCAGTGTTTTCAGGCCGTTCCTGGCGATGGGCAGTTATCAGTACATTGACCTTCCCTGGCGATGGGCAGTTATCAGTACATTGACCTTCCCTGGCGATGGGCAGTTATCAGTACATTGACCTTCCCTAGCGATGGGCAGTTATCAGTACATTGACCTTCCCTAGCGATGGGCAGTTATCAGTACATTGACCTTCCGTGGCGATGGGCAGTTATCAGTACATTGACCTTCCCTAGCGATGGGCAGTTATCAGTACATTGACCTTCCCTAGCGATGGGCAGTTATCAGTACATTGACCTTCCCTGGCGATGGGCAGTTATCAGTACATTGACTGTCCCTGGCGATGGGCAGTTATCAGTACATTGACCTACCCTGGCGGTGGGCAGTTTGCATACATTGACCTTCCCTGGCGTCGGGCAGGACGTGGGCGGGCAGGACAAGATCCGGCCGCTGTGGCGACACTACTACACCGGCACGCAGGGCCTCATCTTCGTGGTGGACTGCGCCGACCGCGACCGTATCGACGAGGCCAAACAGGAGCTGCACCGCATCATCAACGACCGGGAGATGCGCGACGCAATCATTCTGGTGTTCGCCAACAAACAGGACCTGCCCGACGGTGAGCCCCCGCTGTCGGTCAACTCCGCTGTGGGATGTAAGAGGTCATTGATTTTCAGTGTGTTACTTGCACAAACAGTTCCGCACACACGTGGTGGCTTTTGAGTGTCATTGTGGTGGATATAAAGAGATTAAAACTATTGAAACAAATGGGCAAGACTGGGAAGGCCAAGGAAGATGGGATACTGTCTCTATCTGTAGGGGTCAGTGCCGCTTAAAGCACATGCTTTCCTTCCTGCAGGTAGTTTAAAGAAAAAGGATGTGCAGTGTACACTGTTCAGTCAAAAGGTGCATACGCTCATGAATATAAGCACGCAAAAACTGAGGTAGATACGGATTAACCCCGCGATGTTTGATTCCGTGCTATTTTTTGTCGTGTGTGCTCGTATTTCATTGGCGTTATCTCCGTAAATTGTTCTTTTTTGTCGCACCAGAGGATAATCTTGTGCTGAGCCTAAGTCTCGTCATCGTCATCCCTACAACCACTTTTTTCGGAGGAAGTAAAAGGTGCTGTGGGAACAATGGGAGCTGTTAGGAGGAGAGTATAGGGAGTTGGAACGCCCACGGGAGCAGACACTGAAGAAGGTATTTGTGTTTGTTTTTTGCGGGGGTTATTTTATCACCAACACATGGCGGGCTTTTGTTGCCAATGCATCACGGTTGTGGAAATGTCTGTGAACTGGGGTCCAAACAAAATCGTTTGTTATTGTCGAAAATCTAACTCATGGATCGCCTGGTGCATCTGCGTATTTTCTTTTTAATCCTGATAGCCGCTCTTCAAGCAAAGGCCTCCGGATCAGAGACAAATCTGGTTGGTTCAAGCGAAACACCAAACCAGAAATAGTTGGGATATTCACCCCACAGAGCTGTTCACGATGTGCTGGTTGGACCTGTTTGCCGCCCACGCCGACTGGTGACCCGGCGGTGGTGCCCGTTCCAGCGATGAAGCCGCACGAGATCCAGGAGAAGCTGGGTCTGACGCGCATCAACGACCGCAACTGGTACGTGCAGCCGGCCTGCGCCACCACCGGAGACGGCCTGTTCGAGGGTCTCATGTGGCTCACATCCAACCACAAGTCGTGAGGCCGCGCACCCCGCGCCCTTGTTATTGTTGATGGAGGTGTGGCAGCAGCCGGCGGCGGCCACCAGGAGACGAAGACCGCGCCGACGGCCGGCTGACGGCGGGCCTCGGCGGCCGCGGAGTCTGCGCTCGAGTCCATTCCAGCCTGAGCGGCACGGTGAGGAGGCCGGACCGGCGGCAGTGTCAGGGGTGCTGGACGAACGTCAGAGGCAGTGGCGCCGGCGCCCTGTGGCGGTCTGCCATTCATATCAAACAAGAGCCGCCCTGACTGCGTCGCCCTGCATACGCTTAGGGTAAATGATATATTATTTAATTGTAGATGATAGCTTCGATTGGTGTCGTTTGCGTAGACGGTGCCATTGACGAATACGATATGTTTCATCCGTTCGACATGTTGCTTTGTACCGTATGTGATAGACGAGCTGGTGCCTGAGACTTGGGTTGTGTCGAGTCCGCGTTGCTTCTGTGGGAAATGGTGCTTGCCGGTGGTGCGTGCGTTGAACGTGGGGCTGACAGGGTGTGGATCTGAAGCGGTGTAACATCCCGCTGTGTGTGCGCAGCGGCCCTGATGGCTGGTGTCTCTCCGTACCGATGTTGCCGCCCGGAATACCGAGCTTCCGCCGAACTAACGACCCGGGCCGCGGCCCCGGACGGTCCACGCCGGCATGCCGGCCGTACCTTACACACGACCCCAGCTCATACCTGACCAGTTCCATTAATAAAGTGCTTGGTATATTTCATAACCTGGTGTGGTGTTGGTTCTGAAATGGCAGCCGTCATAGGCGGACCCAGGGGGACGAGTAGGAGCACGTGCCCCCATCACCCCTCGTCGCCTCTCAACTCGCGCGTAATGGCCCTGAAAAGTTGAACTGGATGCTTTGTCAGATACGTACGAGTAGCTGATTGGTCCTTGGAGCAGAGTTCCCACGATGACTTGCATACAGGCGTTGCACTATTTTTTTCGTGGGTTTGAACGCTGATTTCGAAGCGTGACAGCAGAACACATAATTAGGGCGACCGAGAAGTTTGAAAGTAGTCCGTCGACCAGACAGCCAACTGCGTAGGTCATAGCAGATCTGCACTCACCAGAGATAAAACGGTGGGTATGAAGTGACATTTTAAGGGGGTGCCATATCGACCTTTCAGGGGGGGGGGGCGACGTGACCATTTCAGCAGGCGTCGAGGATCGATGGGGGACCTGACTCCTTTTGCCCCCTGGATCCACCTAAGGTCCCCCAGTCCGAAAGCTGTTGGGGGGGGCAGCCATTCCTGCTCCCCCGTTCATGCGCCTAAGTCACTTTGACTGCTTTGGCTTCACCCATTGTCCTCAGTCCTCAAGGCAATGCAAATACTTGCATCTGTGGAGCCGGGAGCAACTGTTGGAGGGGGCCAAACCGACGTTGGGGGAGGGGGTTAAATTGGGAAAATTTTCCTTTGGAGGGGGCCACAGCACTTTGCCCCCCCCCTCCCCCTTCCCTTGGATCCGCCAGTGAACATTCGAATCAAGGCAGGATATCTTCTCGATTCGGGGGTAATGGAGGGGTTAATGCTGGCGCGACAATACAAGCCCTATACAAAGCCTATGGTAGACCCAAAATCCAGGGGCGGTCCGACCCCCCTTCCTCCGAATCTCCCATGACTCAAATATTCTTGGTACCCACTCAGCAACGCAGAGTGAGTCTCTAAATGCTTCGATACTACCGCGCAGGTGACTTATTTGCTTCACACGTCTTCCTTGAGTTTCCTTTGCCGAAAGTAAAAATCCCTGGTACCGAATTCGTCGATATGGCAGCAAAAAATATTGTTCCTTTACTGGCGCAAATAAGACATAAACTGCGTCGTTATTGCAAACAGCGCCAAGGGGAGGGTCTGCTGACGCGTAATAAAAACTGTACAGGTACAGAAATCACAGAGGGGTTAGGTACAATATACACTTATATTTCCCAGCTCCAAGTCTTGATATATCTTTTCCCGATAGCATTGTCTGTACTAACCGTGCTCGATATCCTGCTTAGCATTAGGGACTTTTTATAGGTCTGGTAGATTTAAATTTCTGATTATTTTAGTACACCTTAGCAGGTGGCATTTGGAACAGACAGTCAGTCTTTTGTTTCAACAAGTTTCAGTTTCCTTATGAACCAAAACTAGGCACCTAATTACTGATACCTCACCAATCCCAGCTGTTTAGTTGCAGGAATTGCATAAGCATTGTATTCGGCACATAGGGCATGCCAGCAGTGCCAGCACACCAGTCTGCAAAGTATGGCAGCAGGCCAGACAAATTGCACCAGCCATCCAAAGTTCCTGCTCAAATTTGCATTGCCAGTCACCTTAAATCTGCACTAATCCCCAATATACCAGGGAGAAAAATACACCCATCCCTACCCACATAGTCTGGTAGATTTCAATTTCTGATTATTTCAGTACACCTTAGCAGGTGGCATTTGGAACAGACAGTCATTCTTTTGTTTCAACAAGTTTCAGTTTCCTTATGAACCAAAACTAGGCACCTAATTACTGATAACTCACTAATCCAAGCTGTTTAGTGAAATGCTACCTCTCTTATTAGATAGCTAGGTTTATAATGCCCTCTCCTGTGTCTTTATAAGCATCGTTTGGTTTTCAGTGTTGCCTTCCTTGGAACCAGTCTCACAAATTCGCACCAGGTCATCTAATTCACACTATTCACTCCCTGTCTCCAAGGGCACTTGCACAGACAAGATTGCATCAAAAGTGCCATATTTTGCACACTGGCCAGCTCACAGGTTAAAAAAGTTACCCAGTCTGCAAAGTATGGCAGCAGGCCAGATGAGTTGCACCAGCAATCTAGAGTGCTTGCAGAAATTTGCACCACCAGCCACCTAAAATTCACACCAATCCCTGTTGGTGTGAATATCATTAAACCAGGGAAAAATGCACCCATCCCTACATACACAATGCAATACTAACCTGTCTTTACAAACTTTCACCCATCCCAAAACCCTGCTAAATGTCACCTTACCACCACTCCTTACTGTTTTTCAGGTACCCTGCTCCTTACTCAGCCATTCAGGTTCAACCAACAACATTCAACAATACCATGTTGTTTTATTTCGCTGGAGCTGCGCCAGAATTGATGATTACTAAGGCTGCATTCTCTGAAATATTCTGACACGGAATCTCAGGGGTGTGACGTCATGATTTTCCTAGGATTTCGACTGTGGAACGCGCTTGAACAAGGCCAGAATGTGGCGTAAATTTTGAGGTGTGACAGTCTCATTGTTTATTTTGACTTGTGGGTCCGCAAATTTTTCATTTACATTAATACAGGTTTTATTATAAGGTGCCGATTATCCTTAAAAACATATTGTGGACCTGACAAGCAGATAAACATTAAAAGTCCACAAACTTACTGATATGAACTCCATCCATGGGCGCTGACATCTTGAGCAGAACAACTTTTTCGTTTCCGAGCATTCCGCGCAGAATGACGGAAATATTCCGAGCGAAATCACGAGCAAAGTTTCAAAGAATGGCTGTGATGTCACATTTTACGGAATCCCTGGACAGAATATTTCAAAGAACACACCCTAAACACCATTTCATCTCTTCAAACAAAGGTTAACTAACAGAGTCTATTGAGTGCTTTTTCCCTCAGTTTTATGGCTAAAGTGCTGGGGAAATAACACCAGATGTTATCTAGGCATGTACAATCTATCCTCATTGATGGTCTGAGCCTGTCCACTTTTTGTCATGGAAACTAAGCCACTGCAAATTGCACATGAGCAGAGGACATACACAAATTTTTCAGTGACATGGCATTTTATCAGAAGCTGATGATAATACTTATATAAAACATATAAGTGCATGAAAGTGATGCTCATTGCAATGCTTGCAGGTTCTGGGGAGCATAAGTGAGAAGACTGGTGGCCATGGAATCTTTTTTGCATTTGCATTTGTCTGGAATGGAATACCATACAAATATGTAGCCTGGCAGAGAAGATGATTGTATGGTTGAGTCAAAAGCTGTGTCGTCTGTTCCGCAAGCCTCCAGTTCTTGCTCTTATCCTGGTTGTGTCTTTTATTTACTGTCTGGTGAATTTGTTTGATCAGGTAAGCACTATATATCAATATTTTTGATATACAATACAATACAATATAGTTCTCCTCTAGCTATTTTTATAAGGGTCTCTCCTGTGTCTTTACAACTATAGTTTAGTTTTTAGTGTCAAAAGCTGTGTTGTCGAACATTTAGTGGGTTATGGCTGATTCTTAAAGGAATATATAAGAGTATTTGAACCCGGTAGTTTGGATTAAAATATTGCAATGCCAGCCTGCATCGAGTCATGAATGTTGGTCTTTGTTGAACATGCTTCCACTTCGTGAGCTAATGTCGACTTGAATATCTACCGACCATTACATTCACACCAATTGACATCACAAAATGTTCATAATATCGCAGCAAGGTCATGCCTCAGCACTATATGCGAGCCCCGGTACCCTGGCGCGGCCTTCCTCGCCGGGGCAGCGGTGCTGATGGTGTTCCACTTGGCTGACAGTGTGTTGTCCATTGCAGAAGATGCTGGGGCTGTCGACGGACGCCGACGACGCGGCGCCGGCGCCCATCGACCCATCGCTGATCCTGCAGCCGGAGACGGCGGCCAACGCCTCCGACGCCGACCCGCACGGCCTCAGCTGCCGCAACTCGGTCCAGGGCATCGCCCTCATCGCCGACGACAGGGGTAGGTGCTGACGCAGGCTTGGTGCCGTGGCTGCAGCTGCTGCTTGTGTGTCGGAAAGGATCTGGGTAACGGGTGCCTCGTGCTTTGTGGGTAGCCACAGTAACAGGGGTCAGCTGTTTCAAAGGTTATGCAGGCATTACAGTGATGTCTGAATTAACTCGATGTTGTCCTAGACTCCGTACCAGGTGGCTGTTTGTATCAATATATTATTTTTATCCTATGCGTGTGTGTGCACATCCTTCGTACTTGTATGTTTTACTTTAGTGGGCAATTAACCTAGTGAATGAATGAAAGCGAGAGAAAATGTTTCTTCTTTACAAAGAAAAACGCCAGAGTGGACATAGTTTCCACAGCTTAACTTCAGGAAGGAAGTTTCCCATCGCATCCTCAGTGCATGGTCTCAGTCATCTGTTCACATGATGGAGAGCTCAGTTGTTACATTGCAGGTTAAGATATATATATATATATATATATATATATATATATATATATATATATATATATATATGCAGCTGGTAAGAAATATATTCTGTTGGTGGGATATGGTGTATTTTCCCACTTTTGATGTTCCAAGGGGGATAGATTTGTCGGTATTTCGTGATCTGAACTTCTTGGTGTTTTTTATACATAATGATGAAGAAAAAATTATTCGTGGAATTTAACGTAAAAAAATCGGGACGTGTATTGGATATTGTTTGGCTTATTTACTTAGATCCAAGGTAGAAAGTTGGGTTAAATCTATGGTTATGCAATCACACTGCTGTGATGTTTGTCACAACTGCACAGTACTACACAATATATCAACTTATAAAAGATGGATAAGGTCTGGTGTGTTGTGGTGTGGTCTGGTGTGTTGTGGTGTGGTCTGGTGTGGTGTGCTTTGTTGTGTGGTGTGGTGTGGTGTGTTGTGTGGTGTGGTGTGTCGTGTGGTGTGGCGTGGCGTGGTGTGTGGTCTGGTATGGTGTGCTGTGGTGAGCTCTGGTGTGTTGTGTGGTATGATGTGGTGTGCTTTGGTGTGGTCTGGTGTGCTGTGGTGTGGTCTGGTGTGCTGTGGTGTAGTGTGGTGTGCTGTGGTGAGGTGTGCTGGAGCCCACCTCTGAGCCTGCTGCCGCTGTACCAGGCCACGTCTGCGAGCGGAAACACCTGGAGACCACCGGCTGCTGTGATCCGGAGGCAGCCAGCACGCGGCGCTACCTCTGCGAGTCGTGCTCCCAGGAGGGCTGCTGCAGCGTCTACGAACACTGCATCTCCTGCTGTCTGGACCCCGACAAGGTCAGACCAGTCCGGGGAGGTCGGCGCGAAGGGCTGTCACGAGACGTAATTATTTTTGTCATATATTGTAGGGTGGATTATGCGCAGAGAAATGCGTCATGCCCTTCTCTGTCGTCAGCTGTGTTCCATGAAAAATACGAAAATGTTGTTAAAGAAATGCATAGTGGATCATTATTTGAACAAAATCCGTCGCAGTCTAGGTCTAAAGTAAAGCAGAGTCCAAAAGAGTCTACTAAGAAAAACAGACAGTGTTTGCATATGCGTGAGCCAGCATGTCTGTGTTGGTCATGTGCCGTTATATTGATACTTTGTGTATGATTTCTGTATTTCAACCTCTTAAACAGCAAAAACGAAGTTCAAGTTCTGCTAGGCTGCGCTCTTCGAGGCTCCAAACTTTCACTTTTCCGCGGGTCCGGTCGTAGCGCCGCCTTTCGTCAAGCTGTGCAACTATGCATGGCTGTGGCAGACAACATTTCCGTTCAAAAATAAGTTCGAGCACGAGGGACTGAAAGGGAGGAGGCAAAGGCACGGCTGTTCGTTCTCAGCCGTCAGACTATCCTCTGGGCCAGTTTAAGTGGAGCAGCGCGGGACCATTCTGTGAGCTGATCCCGATGCGAGACGGTAGACTCGACAAGTGAGAAATTCGGGGACCTTAAGTGGTTTTCGCTATCATTGCACTAAAATGCAACAGAAATCATTGCTGAAGCATAGCTTTAGCGAGGCCTACGATAATATTTATGACCAGGGCTGCGCTACGAAGTCGAAAGTGTTGACCGGGTCGGAGTCGATGAAATTCAGCCAGCTTCGACTCCAGCCGGGAGTCGAGGTCCAAACTTGCCACGGGTGATCATGATGTTCCCCAGCCATGACAGAGCCGGGCATGAATGGCGCATGATTCTAGAGGATGCAGCACTAATTTTAGCCTCTCCATTACATTTGTTTGGACTCCGATGCGTTCGAACAGGCCCCAATCGTTCCTAGCTCACGTCAGCACTGGGTTCTACCAGAGTCGACAACGACTATTTTTGGCTGACTGCGTAACAGAAATTGAGGCGTGGTTTCTGATCCAAGTTATTCCAGGAAGTGATTTTCAAACAATGCGGATGACTGAATTCACCCACGTTTTGGGCGATTTACATCTTTTGTGTTTTGCTAGCAATGGAGGGAAAGTGCGAGGCCCACACACATTTTGAAGACGGTGTCGATGGATAACGTGCGCCTCAATGGAAATGCACTGGAGTCCAATGAAACAATTCACTGCTTCTTGTAGGGCAGTGGTGTTAAATCAGTGAGTCAGGACCTAATATGGGTAACGAAGCCCTTGCGTGGGGGGTTAGGCAGACCTGTGAATTTGAACCGCGAATGTTAAGAATAGTAGATTTGATGCTAGCAATTGTTTATTTGTTTATTAGTGCTATATGAGCAACAGGGTCATACCCCAATAAGAGCTCAAGTCAGGAATCATGAAAAATTGCCACCGTTTCAAGCCCAACAGATTCATGGCACTGTTTTTTAAAGAAAGTTTTCGGGACCTGAATACATTTTGAATGCCAGAGATATTGCCGCGAAGAAAGTTTCAGCTGTCGGGTGTGTTGCTCTGGATGCAAATTTTGAAGAAAAAAACGGTGTTTTTGGAAATATTTTTAACGGTTGTCAATAAAACATGCCGTGAGGGTTAGGAACCACTGTTTTAGGGGAAATAGAAAAAAAGGTTTATTTCTTTTTTTGTTCGAAATGTACTCAGGTTGAAAATATTTGTTTACACATGTGCACTTTAAGAACAAGCGTTCGCTGGATTCTTCATTTACCATCGCTGACGAAGATAGTTGCATGACGTTCGAAAGCTTCGAAAAAGGAAAGAGATTTCACATTTCCGCCAGATACACTGAAAGGAGAATCTGGCCGCAATTGAGAATTGAAGAGCCGCGTGCTACAGAGGTTCAGCTTGATTTGACAGTGTGCCTTCACTACTGTGGCAGATGGGTTGTAAGGTGTTGCAGTTTGAGTCAGAGTCGGGAGTAGCAGCTTCGAGTCAGCTGGCAGCTCAAACCGTTCAGGATCGTGGGGAAAAGTCGACTTGTGTATAATGTAGAAGGGAGAGACAAATCATTTTTTTAATAGTTTTTAGAGACAAATCAAATAGAGACAAATCATTTTTAATCAACATTTTTTTAATAGTTTCATGTAACGCACTAAATCCTGGTCACTTACCCGATCATCGATCACTGAATTTACTTCTCTCTTTGCCTCTCTCCGAGAAAAAAACTGGTTGACTTTTATTGCAGCAGGAGAACGCTAGGAGTGCATCTGCATTAACCCGCGCCCCACCGGGGGTCCGGCGCCACCTTCGCCCCACGGGGGGCCATCGATGGCCCCCCTCTAACTCCGAAAATATGGGCGTTAGCGCAAATCTGCAAAGTGCAATAGAAAGCTCGCGTGAATTCAGTAAGAAATTACTTCGCATGTTTTAGTGCTCAGGTCAATGGTTTGACCTCCAGAGGTCAAATTAGGTCAAGATCGGCTATTTTCACTGAAAAATGCAATGATTAAGCAAACTGGGCATAACTCTTATGTCATTAGAGCTATTGAGGCCTGGTAAAGTACATTTGATAGCAAATTGCCAGTACTTTTTCCGCTATGTGGAACGTAAAGACCTCCCGCCAGTGGTTTGACCGCCAGAGGTCATCTCGTGACCTAATATGACCTGAGGTCACGAAAGGTCAAAAAGTGACCTTGCCGTATATCAAATGAAAGCCAGTGACAAGACAAACACGATGGTGTTTGTTTCACCGCTCTAGCTCAATTAGGTCAACAGTTATTGTCAAAATACTGTTTTTGACCTCTGGTGACCTTGGATGACCTTGGAAAAGTCAAAGGGCAAATATGACCCCAGGGATCCGTGAAAGGGTGTTAAAAAACGTTGTTCTGAGCAGTCTGAGTATTTACAATCATTTTTGTGGCTTTTATATCATGAAATAGATTTTCCCCATGCTTTTCCAATGGGAGAGGTCGCCTCGTGACCTGACCTCAGGGCACGAAATCGAAAAATCCCGGATATACACCTTGTAGACCCTGGAGGGGTCATGAAGTGTAGGAAGTTTCAAATCAATCGACTTTGAAATGTAGCTCTTACAGAGCTCTAAAGGTGAAGTGAGGTGACCTTGGTTGACCTCGTCTGGTGACCTGACCTTGGGTGACCCGGGGTAAAACAATTCAGGGATGATGGGAAAATGATGCAGTGAGAGGTAGAGCCCTCAACCGCGGTGCTGCGCCTCGTCGTTTTTCTGCTATCCCGGAAAAACCTTAGGGGGGGCCATCGATGCCCCCCGGTGGGGCGAGGGTTAACAGTTGTGAAGGAAAATGTCACTGTGTGTGTCGCTGTCGGGACTAGATCCACCAGTGTTGAGGTCTGGTCTGACCTGTGTCCTGTAAACTGTCGCAGAAGCCGCTTTTGCACAATGTGCTGGGGAAGGCGTCGCACCGCTTCAACCTGCTGTTTTCTTCCGTGACGGACCACTTTGAGCTGTGCCTGACTAAGTGCCGGACTAACTCGCAGAGTGTGCGACACCAGAACGTGTACCGCAACGCCAGGATGAAGTTTTGCTATGGCGAGAGTGCGCCGCCGCTCGATAATGCCCAGTGACGTCACCGGGGTGAGTCTGTGTAACGTCACTGTGGCGTCTAGTGTTCACAATGCTAGTATATGTGGGAGCGGCATCTCTGAAGAGGCTATACAAGGAGCTGAGTGGCCCGGGGTGGCCCATATCTCGTTCAGCACGGTTGCGATGGTTTGGAAGACTACCAGCCGCAACCACACACGGCGAAAGTGGGTCTTTGACCGAGATGACGCGTTGATTGGTGAAGTCAGGTGTTAGTGACTGTGTTATTGTGGTGGGAGGTACGATAACCGAGGTCTCAAATGTATATGTGCATTCAAATACATGTATGCATATGTGCACATATGCATCATATTAATAATGCATATATGCATATCAAAACATGTCCCCGGACAACCCACATGTGGGGTGTCCGGGACATGTTTTGATACGCCCGCAGTGACCGGCGAGCTCTGCGGAGATTGGTGTAGGTGTTTGTTCACGAAACGGAGATTTTCGTGAGAGGCTGTTGACGGAATGCCTGTGAGCCGAGTTAGAGGCGAGGCGTGCCTTCCCGTGCCGCCCCTGGTGTCGCGTGCCAAATGTTTCACGCTTGCGACTTATTATGCACTGTTTGCCAGACATTGTATGTACTGAACACTCTGTTCAGGTCATACTTTTATTTCAGATGACTGTTCGGGCTTATCTGTCAGAATTCCGTGACTGTCTGTCAGACCGTGGATGTTGATTAGCGGATGACCGTGGAAGACCGCCTGCAAGGTCGGCTTTTAGCGCGCGTATCGTTGGAAGTCTTAATTGCACTGCTGTGCTAGTTTTATTGTATTTGCTGACTTATCGTGTTTCGATAATGATTCATTTGCAGCAGTCTATTGTTTGGATGGCAATATTCGCGTATTTAAGTGTCACTTCGTAGCGGTACATGTACGTCTCTGCGTCGCCTTGGTTTGATAACGCGCTCCCTGGCCCTTCGGCAGACGTGCTGAGGCTCAGTCTGTTAGGCTGGTGTCTATTTAGGCAGTCATCTCGCGTTAGGAGCGATTTTTACTACCACAATACAAGGCTTTCGTTTGCAGCGCTAGTGTTTGTAAATTGTGTAGAAATATCGCTTGCTTTGCACTCGGACTTACTGTACTCCATGTGTCAGACTTACCGAAGGTGCACCTTCTACCCAGGGCGGTCCCCCAGTGAAACATGTGTCGGGTGTACTTGGTGCCGGGGCATGGCTTGAAACCCGTGGTGTCAACTTTTATGTTTGTTGTCTAACGATAACCAGCACGGACTGCTGCCTTAAGTCTGGCGATTTTATATCGGTCGTTGTGACAGTTCTCCTTGCTCTGCCTGACATGTGTAAGACAGCCGCCTATGTCCTCGCGCTCCGGGCGTCCCTGTCTCACTCTCAGGCCTAATGTCAGAGCCTCGGCTAAAACCCGCATGACTTGTGTTATGAGCTGTCCGTTGTGTATCATGTCGCTTCAAAAGTGGGAACTTGCTGCAAAAGTCAATATAGTGAATAACAGGAATACATGGACGTCGGGTGCCTTCCGCCGAGTGACACCCTGCTGTTACCTGATATTTTCCCAACGTATATCGGGGGCTGGGACATACGGTATCAAATGTCGATGGCCGTCATCAAACCTGGTGATGCCAGTTATTGAGATTGTCACGCTGTTTAGATAAATCCACGCATGAAACGCAAGTTGGGACAAGAAAACCCGTTCATTTTCCGACTCTGTGAAGCTTTCTGTACCAGAGTTTGATTTTGAAAAACCTTTTTGTTATTTGTTGAGTCATAAGGGCTCGGTCGTTTTCCTGTCGCTGCCAATCGTTTGTAACACGTGAATTCGCATATATATCACGCACAAATACTGATTTGTGCAAGGGCGAGGGGGAAGGATGCCGAGCGAAGCAGTAACGCAGGCAAGTGCGATAGACACACGTTAAGATTGGTAAACGTCTGATTGTAGTTATTAACACCCGCACTGGAGGGGGTCTGGCACTAACGCGCACTGGAGAGGGGGGCCTGGTAGCCCCCCTAAGATCTCGGAAACTAAGAGGGTTAGAAAAACGCCACTTGGTAGGTGGGTGGGGGCTATGGTGGTCTACGTGATGACCAATTTTCATTGACCTAGGTCAATATCTTCAAGGTCAAACAAGGTCGTAAAGGTCAAATATTGGCCATGCTGGGATCGATTGGTAAATGCTGTGATTATGCAGGAAAATGGCGGGAATAAGCTAAAGGCGGACAAGGTTCATAGAGAAGAGGTCTCAAAGATGCTTCCCCACAACTTTTGGGTCAAGGTCATTCAAGGTCATTGACCTTTAAGGTCACCATATGGTATACTACTTATTATTTACACTTTGACTAAAACTGTAGCCACTGTTTGGCGGGAAATGAGGATTGACCTTTCCCAATGACCTTTGACCTTGACCTTTGTATTGGGGTACCCTACCGATGACGTCATAGCATAATATATGTCAGACGGGGTAACGTCATTTGGCCGGACGCACAGTGGTCAGTGACCTTGAAAGTGCAGATATGACCTTGACCTGTGACCTTTGACCTTGACCTTGACTTTAATGTGAAGTGACCTTGACACATAGTCCCGCTTATATGACGTTATGACGTCACCACTCGGTCTTCAATGCAAGCTAACTGGTCCGACCGCGCGTTTACGGCGATCTCAAAATGCAGGTCTGACTTTGAAAGCCTATAAGTCAAAAAATTTTTGGCCGATTTTCAAAAAGTCTTCACCAATCGACGCGCTATTAAATTCTGTTAAATGTGGCCACGTGTTGTGTTTCGGCTACAAGCGGTTCTCCGGCCACCTCGGAAAAACAGGTGGGGGGCCTCCGAGGCCCCCTCCAGTGCGCGTGTTAACCCTCGCCCCACCGGGGGGCCATCGATGGCCCCCTAAGGTTTTTCCGGGATAGCAGAAAAACGACGAGGCGCAGCACCGCGGTTGAGGGCTCTACCTCTCACTGCATCATTTTCCCATCATCCCTGAAATTTTTACCCCGGGTCACCCAAGGTCAGGTCACAAGACGAGGTCAACCAAGGTCACCTCACTTCACCTTTAGAGCTCTGTAAGAGCTACATTTCAAAGTCGATCGATTTGAAACTTCCTACACTTCATGACCTCTCCAGGGTCTACAAGGAGTATATCCGGGATTTTTCGATTTCGTGCCCTGAGGTCAGGTCACGAGGCGACCTCTCCCATTGACAAAGCATGGGGAAAAGCTATTTCATGATATAAAAGCCACAAAAATGATTGCAAATACTCAGACTGCTCAGAACAACGTTTTTGGACACCCTTTCACGGATCCCAGGGGGTCATATTTGCCCTTTGACTTTTCCAAGGTCATCCAAGGTCACCAGAGGTCAAAAACAGTATTTTGACAATAACTTTTGACCTAATTGAGCTAGAGCGGTGAAACAAACACCATCGTGTTTGTCTCGTCACTGGCTTTCATTTGATATACGGCAAGGTCACTTTTTGACCTTTCGTGACCTCAGGTCATATTAGGTCACGAGGTGACCTCTGGCGGTCAAACCACTGGCGGGAGGTCTTTACGTTCCACATAGCGGAAAAAGTACTGGCAATTTGCTATCAAATGTACTTTACCAGGCCTCAATAGCTCTTATGACATAAGAGTTATGCCCAGTTGGCTTAATCATTGCATATTTGAGTGAAAATAGCCGATCTTGACCTAATTTGACCTCTGGAGGTCAAGCCATTGACCTGAGCACTAAAACATGCGAAGTAATTTCTTACTGAATTCACGCGAGCTTTCTATTGCACTTTGCAGATTTGCGCTAACGCCCATATTTTCGGAGTTAGAGGGGGGCCATCGATGGCCCCCCCCGGTGGGGCGAAGGTGGCGCCGGACCCCCGGTGGGGCGCGGGTTAAGCGCCGTCTTTATTTTTGCATCCAGTAATAATTATATGTCTTACTAGTAAATTCTTTGATCGAAGTGGAAGCAGTTCAGACGTTTTTGCGTAAAAAAGCAGGCTATTTTTGGCAATCAGTCCGGAATAGCGGGGCCAAGGAGGCCGACGTCCTACGCAGGGTAATAGAGGAGGTCCCACGCACTTTTCATCCGAACATCTTATATTAGGAAAATTGGGAAGAAATGGACAACTTTTATAGCCCGTGCGGAAGACAACCAATTAACCCCCGCCCCACCGGGGGTCCGGCGCCACCTTCGCCCCACCGGGGGGCCATCGATGGCCCTTCTCTAACTCCGAAAATATGGGAGTTAGCGCAAATCTGCAAAGTGCAATAGAAAGCTCGCGTGAATTCAGTAAGAAATTACTTCGCATGTTTTAGTGCTCAGGTCAATGGTTTGACCTCCAGAGGTCAAATTAGGTCAAGATCGGCTATTTTCACTCAAATATGCAATGATTAAGCAAACTGGGCATAACTCTTATGTCATTAGAGCTATTGAGGCCTGGTAAAGTACATTTGATAGCAAATTGCCAGTACTTTTTCCGCTATGTGGAACGTAAAGACCTCCCGCCAGTGGTTTGACCTCCAGAGGTCACCTCGTGACCTAATATGACCTGAGGTCACGAAAGGTCAAAAAGTGACCTTGCCGTATATCAAATGAAAGCCAGTGACAAGACAAACACGATGGTGTTTGTTTCACTGCTCTAGCTTAATTAGGTCAAAAGTTATTGCCAAAATACTGTTTTTGACCTCTGGTGACCTTGGATGACCTTGGAAAAGTCAAAGGGCAAATATGACCCCTGGGATCCGTGAAAGGGTGTCCAAAAACGTTGTTCTGAGCAGTCTGAGTATTTGCAATCATTTTTGTGGCTTTTATATCATGAAACAACTTTTCCCTATGCTTTTCCAATGGGAGAGGTCGCCTCGTGACCTGACCTCAGGGCACGAAATCGAAAAATCCCGGATATACACCTTGTAGACCCTGGAGGGGTTATGAAGTGTAGGAAGTTTCAAATCGATTGACTTTGAAATGTAGCTCTTACAGAGCTCTAAAGGTGAAGTGAGGTGACCTTGGTTGACCTCGTCTGGTGACCTGACCTTGGGTGACCCGGGGTAAAAAATTTCAGGGATGATGGGAAAATGATGCAGTGAGAGGTAGAGCCCTCAACCGCGGTGCTGCGCCTCGTCGTTTTTCTGCTATCCCGGAAAAACCTTAGGGGGGCCATCGATGGCCCCCCGGTGGGGCGAGGGTTAACAAATACGAATAGTTCATAGGCGAATCCAAAAAGGAGGGGTACGTGCCCCCCCGATCGACCCCCGGCGCCCCCTGAAACGGTCACGGCGCCCCCCCCCTGAAAGGTTGATGGCGCCCCCTAGGATCCGAAAATGGGCGCCCACCGATAGGATTTGCCGGTTAAAAGTGGCGTCCCCTGGTCCGGATGGCGTCCCCCGGGAAGGTACCCCCACTGATCGGCAATCCTGGATCTGCTTATGGATTAGTTGATGGCTTTAGAAAGGAATTTTTGTCAGTACCAATTTGAATAGTGGCTGCGCCATCACTTTTTTACATGTAATGATACTGGTCCCCATCGGTCCCTAAGCTCCGGCCCACCGCTCAGGAAAATGGTGCGTCGAGGTCTCTGTAACAAGTCTCTTGATGACTTTAGTGAGGCTCTGAGTCCAAAAAGTGAGCTGTGATAACTTGGAAAAATAAAAAAAAACTCGCAGGGCACCAGTGCTCACATCCTGCGGTAGGAGGGATGGAAAAAGGCATTTCAGGGGGTCCCCTGGATCTACCTATGCCTTATATTGACGAAAAGTTCGAAAAAGGGGCTGAAGGAGGGTAAGACCTGAGGGTATCTTGCGTACGATCCGCGCATATCTCCTATTTCAGAGGTTTCTTAAAATACTTGCCTGTTCTGACAATGCCAGATCATGCTGTATTTGCCTGGGATCACATGTGCTTTTGAATGAGTGGATGCAGTATGTGTTTTCAGTACAACAATAATCACGACGCTGCCCAATTTCCTCTTCTCGGACAGGGCTGGCTTGGACGTTTATATCTTTTAACTGGATTAATTAGGAATAGTAGCTGGTGGCTGTGAAATATTCATTTAACACATTGGTTACCACTTTTTCGGGAAGACGCTCATTCTCCCATCATGTCTGACGACGAGGACTGTGTGCCAGAGCTGGTTCCAGCAGTGTATGCACCGATTCCAGTTCTAATAATCACTGGATGCTTGGGGGCTGGTAAAACTACGCTGCTGAACTATATTCTAACAGAACAGCACAACAAGAGGATTGCTGTCATTCTTAATGAATTTGGAGAAGGTAATTTACCATCTTTTGCCTGCTCACCGCCTGCTTTGCATGTGTTGATCAAATTATGAGTCAAATTCATGTATGTGATGTAATTATTTATCAAGCCTAGGCTAAGTTGCATGCTTTCTTCCCTTCAGATATCTTAGGAAAGCCTGGCAGGGTTGAAGAAGTTAATAATGCTGGTTTTGCCCAGTCTTATTGAGCCGATGTGGTGATCGGATGAACTCAACCTGTTAGGGCCTGGCCTGTTATTTTCAAGTACACAGGTCAAGATTCCTTTTTATTACATTGACCTGTGTTTTTAAAATGTGCCTACACCCCTGTTACTCACATGCTATTCTCTTTTCAATTCTTTAAGCATTTTCTGGCTCAGTTTTATAACTATTGCAGAAGGTACACATTTTGTCTTGTTTGCTCTGGAATTGCTCAGCTTATATTGTGTGCTCATTACTTTCAAATTTCCTTTGGGAAATGAGCAAGTGGGCTCTGATGTGACTTGATATATTACAACATTATACTGTTGCCTTGAAGCTAACCAGTTTTCAGTGCACTTTCATGTTGGAGGGTAAAATGGTGTAGCAAGTTATGTATATGGGTCATCCCATGCCAACTCAACCAATGGTTACACAGCATGCCCTCAGATCACTATGAAATTAGGTGTTTAGGGGTCTTCATAGCCTAGAATCCGAATTCTCTGTTGAAACAGCCGCTGCACGCTTAATTCGTAGCAACAGTGACATGAAATTGTGATGTCATTGCATGTTTTGGAACATTTAAAACCTTGTATCTCAAAAAGTTACAAAGATATTTGAAATCAGTCAAAAGTTTTAGAAGAAGGACTGTTAATGAATAAAATTGTTAGTAAAATTTTTTGAATATTTTTTTTACTTATAAAAATTGTGAACAAAAAATATAAATACAAAATATAAAGCGTGAGGTCTTCAATTTTCTTGAAGTTAATTTATATGAAATCTGCAAATATTCTTACCCGGGAACCGTCTAAAAAACATTTGGTATCCGATAGCAGCATATTGTAAAAGCTCACGTTCTTCACGGCCCTCACGCCAAACGAGCCCCGGAGCCGCCTCGGCGCCGGAGGGTAGGGTGTAGGGACAGGACACGACAGATCAAGTTCATCCATTGATGGATACAAAAAGATGGATTTATGCACAGAGCGTTAAGAAATTGTGAACATTGATTGTTTATATATAGACATTTGCAGGGGTGTAGCCAGAATTTCGCTCAGGGAGGGGTGGCACGCCGAAAAGGCCCCCTGCGACAGCACCAAAAGGGCCCTGGTGGGTAAAAAGGGCTCTGCTTGTTACAGAATACAGTGCTGAAGAGGAATTAAGAGGGCCCTGTCTGGTATGAAATTTCAAATCTGGCCACAGAGCATAGTGCGGGTGAGCCATGCTACGCGCGGCCCATTTCCTCAGGGGGCCCTTCAGGCCTTCAAGGGGTGAAGGCCTGAAGGGCCTTCAAGGGGTGGGGGCGGCTGTCCCTGCCGCCCCCTTTGGCTATGCCCCTGGACATTCACTTCATCTACGTCTCCGAGTGCGACATACCAAAGTGGAAATCCGGGCCCGTTCGGTCAGCTGCGATAACACGCTAAAATCACCTAGTGAGAAATATAACGGTGGGAATGGTGGGTTTTATTTCGAAGTACATATTTGACGCATTCATGGAATAAGAAGGAAGGGTAACACGACATGTGTTACTATCAAAGCACTTTTAAATTTTCTTTGCAGCGAATGCGAAAGCTTTAAAAGTGAATGGAAAACAGATAGGGTACCAAACTTATTCATTCACATTGGCTTACCTATACTTTTCGTCTAATGTAAGAGTTAAGTAAAATCTGAAACTGCTTTCTTATAGCTGCTGTCACGCAGACATGGAAAACGAAAACTGAAATTAATTATTGGTGTCTCAATTTTCTGTCATTCTTGGTTTACTGCATTGACAAATATTTATGTTTCTCCTTTACGGATCTTGTATGTACAGTTCAATACGTTAGCTGCCTGCCGTCATGCTTTAAAATATTGTACTCTGTTTAAAGCAGTACTCGTGGCGACAAAAATTTTACTGTATTTTTATAACTGTTTGCTTATTGTGGCCTCCCCTGAAAACTGTTGCTTTGTTGGGAGAACGGGAAACTGAGGGCGTGAGTTGTGGCAGGAAGCCTAACCGTAGCCTATAAAAGCTGCGATGGGATGCATTTGTTTACTTAATTTATCCACGATAATGAAAGGCGAGATAGGTCGAGGAGGTAACTTTATTTGACACTTAATATTAATACCAAGTGTTCATACGGCCATTTCATTTAATCTCTTTTAGCCAGTGGCTTCGCTTTTGGAAGGGGTAGGGACCGGACCCCACTGTTTTGAGGAAATGAACGGCCTTTCACTATTAGCATAAAACCAATAAAACTAATTGTTAAAGGCAGGTTTTAGCCTTTAAATGTGATCTTAACGCTGTGAAATCCCCTAAATATCATCTGCCCTTCTGTTGAATACAAATATGAAAAAGAGGGTTCCTGTGCTCCCTAGAAATACGTGAAGACGTTCTTCACTTTGGTAGTGTATAAAGTAACATTGCAACATATGACTTCTTTGTCTGCCGCCACCAAATGGAGCAGGGAAGCACACAGGAAAACTTTAAATGATGTTTTAATTTTGAAACATTTTCTCTCAGCCTCCTCAAAATTGAGAAGCCATGAGACGGCAAAACATATTGATTGCAATCCCAAACTGCGCAGACATTTCATCCTCCCCACCCGTCCCGGCTGTGCTGGGCCGGCCGATCACCGGGCATCGCAGCAGACAGCCGTCGGGCACGCCCGCCAGTGCCTTTCATTGTGGGCAGTGGGCTTATTACATTCGAGTGAGTCTAGCTACTGGGCTTATATCTCCTTTTGTCAGAAACTGTACTTTCTATGTGACCTGATGGGACTCCACGTAACGAGCACAGCCGGAGACCGTACCGGAGCTGGCTCGGGCGCGTTTTAGTGCGGCTGACCGAACCCACTAAGCGAGGTCATCATAGCAAAAGCCTTACTACAGTGTGAAGTGTCGTTTTTTCTAGCGCAGCTGACCGAACTGAGCCCAGCAGAACTAAAGAAGAGGTTCCACAAGGTCCAAAACATAAAAGGCATCAAGGGTTTCCACTGTTTTAGGCCAGTAGACTGCTGAACAGTGGACGTCTACGCAACGTCTGCAATCACTTTAACCCGGAGACTTCAAACCGTGTGATGAAGTAACACACACATGAGATAATGCTACCGTCAGAGCATGTCTGTGCGGCGCCGACCGCAACATGACAATGTTTTTTTAGTCCATACAGAACTGAAGTGTTGTTTCAATATAGCCGTTATAATTCAGTTAATTTTTTAAACATTTCTCAGCAATAAATTCAGCGCGAAGGTCTCGTATAATAAAAAAGAAAGTGTTTGCTTTGTGTCGTAACGACTGACAAGGTAATTTAATACAAAAGTTATAAGCACCATTAGGATCCTCTCGCGAAGCACAAAATAATAACGTACCGTATTATCTAGTGAGATTAAAACACGAAACGGTCTTTGATTTCTTATGTCAGGACAAAATTATTATAGCTGATAATGCCTACAATTGATACTGCAGAGGCATAGGCAACTCAAAAACGATGACGTCAAAATAAGCGTTCTATCATCATTGTGAGGGAAGTTAGCAAATATAAACCAGTTTCTCCCAATGCGTTCCCAATCGAGAGCTTAGGACCCTAGACAGACCTCAGGTCATTGATATCAGAAATCCCGTTACGACACATTGTTGTACTCGGTGGCCTTACTTTCTGAGACGAATGTCAGATTAATAGAGTAAGTCTTTTCTCACCGCATCAGCTAAAAAAAATTTGGCGGTCTCTCGGCCTGGACTGGTGACCTGACGTGATATTGCCGGGCCCAAAGATTGTGTCAGAAGCTACAATAATGACCACGTAGCACGTACACTGGCGGACGCAGAGGGGGGGGCAAGGGGCAATGGCTGCTCCCTGAATATTTTCTTAAACACTTAAATTTCAGGGAAATCAAAGTCCTCGCTGTTTGAAATTGTAAAATTTATATTTTTATTTCAATTTTTTCTATGCATTTTCCAAATTTTCAGAAATTATTTGTGGCAATCATTGGTATCCCCGAAGAATCCTCTCCCTAAAGACGTTAATCGATTTCAAATATCTTTGCAACTTTTTGAGGTACAAAGCTTTGAATTTTACCAATCACGGAGTGACGTTACAATGTGACGTCACTGTTGCAACGAAACTAAAACCTGGTGGTCTATTTTTTTTAAAATTTTGTCCAAGTTGTCCCAAGTTCGACTGTTGGAGTCAGAGTCTTACTAAAGTCATCAAGGGACTTGTCATGGAGACGCCGACCCCACCACCCGAACAAGCAACTCCCACAATGAAGGGTTAATTTAGAAGCCAAAGTTTAACGTCCCACAAAGCACAGGGACGGCCGCCCCGCTCAGGTCACCCTCTCACCAGTCAGTTGCCAGCCGACCTGTACGTCGGATAAACTATTGAGCGCCGGAGCGTCTCAGGGGAATCGATCCCAAGCCTGGACATGTATTGCCACTGCATGCTTCGGAGCAGCGGGCCGGAGCCCAACACTCTACCAACTGAGCTACCGGGGCGGCGTCTACCTTCATATTATTTCGACCACATACTTGGATTTTAGACTATGAAGAACCCCTACACCCCTCATTTCATAGAGATCTGACGGGGTACCGTGTAAAATCGCGCTTTTACTGGTTGAGTTGGCATAGAACGACCCATATGCATTTGATGCCTTCATATTTTTGCTTTAATTGGTTGTTCATTTTGGATCAACCTCATTTTTTCTGACGTATCCTCCCATGAATTTTGTTGTGCCACTGTTGGAGCATGTAGCATGTAGCAAAATTGGTTTTGTGTATGGTTAATGTGTGCAGCTACCTGCATTTCATTTTTGGTTACTGCATGTTTCTTTTCTTTTCAATTTTTGTGTTTATCATATTCAGTTTTGTCCTTTTTTATGACAATCTGTTCTTATGTTTTTAAATGACAAAATGATAAATATTAAATCACATTAAAACCTTATCTTACTGTCTATGTACATTTATATACTTATTTTTTGTTTTCTTATCAACTTGACTCAGAAGCCTTTCTGTGATGAATTTTTAATTGAATGATTTTTTTCAGGAAGTGCTATGGAAAAAAGTCTTTCAATAGGTGAACAAGGCCAACAATATGAGGAGTGGCTTGAACTGAGGAATGGATGTCTCTGCTGCTCTGTCAAGTAAGGTGAAATCTGCTGTTGAAGCTGCTGTTTTGTGCTGTCAATTGTTTTCTATGGGTGAAACTTGGCATTAGTAATCACACAAAATTGAAAGAATAAGAATGAAGTCTTTGGCATCTCATTGGTCAATGACATTTAGGTGAAGATCACAATACCTGTAGTTAAGTGCTGATCACCAGGCTGATTAAATAAGCATGGTGTCTCTTATGTCATGAATTTTAGCTGTACATTTAGCATGTTTTGGCAAGGCTGTAATTTGCTTTTTTGGAGATTTGATCTTGAGAACAACTATTTCAATAAACAAATTGTTCTCATGTTCATTGAGGAACCCTGTGTTTTCATTCAATCAGAGCTTTGCCATGATTTTATGGTTATTTGGGCATAATAACTGCATTGGGATCCCTTACCCAGTTTGTTTTCTGGCAGGGACAATGGTGTGAAGGCAATCGAGCTACTGATGCAGAAGCGAGGTCGCTTTGACTACATCCTGCTGGAGACCACAGGTCTCGCCGATCCTGGTGTGTACGGGGAGTCAGGCTCCCACAGCTGCCTCAGTCAGAGTGGTAACATGGTCAAGGTGGTGCTGAACCCAGTTGGCAAGGTAACCTGTATTCTGCATTCCTTTTGTTGTGGTAAATGTTCACAATGCTTTTCATTGTCATGCTAGAATTTGGTTGTTTCGTGATGCTTGCTCTTTCTTCTTCACAATTGCGGTTAAAAAATATATGCAGCTTTTTGTTGGGCTGTAATTTTTTGTGTCCATGGTTAATACAAGTAGCTGCCGGCGTTGCAGGTCCTGTGGCCTCCATTTTCTGGCTAGACAAGGAGCTGGGCAGTGACGTTTACCTGGACGGTAAGTTTGTTTTTTATCTCACTCTTTAGTCAGTTTCTCATCTCGTATTTTTACACGCTCCTTTTAGTTTATGGTTCTGCCGCTAATATGACGAGGGTTAAGATTTTCTACCATTATTCCTGGGCAAACTTCAACTTTGCTCATGGATTCGGCTTCTTAGACTAGATTTGCGGATGTTTTTGGCGGACGACGTATAAAAAGAATAATTGTTTGGGTTTAACGACGCACTGTCTGCCAAGGTTAAACGGCGTAGTCGACTCCATCCTTTTGAAAGGGTTTTGGGGATCAGGTTCTTATTCAGAGAACCTGCGATGTTTCGAAACTGCGACGTGTGCCTCAAGGGGCAGGTATTCTACCTTTTCTACCCTATCCGCAAAGAAACTCGGATTCCATCTTCCTTTTTGTAGTCTTGTTTTGCAATACATAGTTATTGCTTTATTTGCCTTGTTATGGACTTGATGCGTTTCGATGTTGGCTTTGTTTCCACAGTGTAAGGGAATTTTATCGTGATGACATTGAGCAGGAGTGGTTGAAGTGTTTGAGCGGTGCAGTACATCGGGGCTCGACGTGTGGACTCGAGACCGGTCGTTGGGGCTGCCCACAAATTAACTAAAGTATATTTCTGTGATGTGCCCCCCGATGTAACGCGTTTTGACGCCCATATGTAACGTTAGATAATGCTGTGACTGACCTTACCACATCCCTCCCCCTTACGTTACGTAATTTATCACCCTTTATCAGTCAATTCAGCCGCGCCTGACGCCAACGCGAACCACTCGTAACCTAACGCTAACCCGAACCACTCATAGCCTGACGCTAACCCGAACCACTCGTAACCTGACGCTAACCCGAACCACTCGTAACCTGACGCTAACCTGAACCACTCATTTGCAGGTATCGTGACCGTCGCAGATGCCAAAAACATAATGCAGGTGAGGCCGCGCACCGACCTTCCTTCTTCTTGCTGTTTAGGAGCATCTGCTGGGACATTTCACGAAAATTGACTCGCAGAGTGGGCATTTAGGCACTCTTTGTGAAGAAAGTGTGCAGTACCAAATGTAGCTGTATGAGCTCCAAAAGTATGTTTTTGCAATAATTAAAATAGGAATGAAGGCCCATTTTTGTGTTTTTATTCTCACACATGGCCACAGAAACTTGCTCATTTGAAAATTTTGTCTTGATTTTCGAATAGCTCACAAGAGTATTGGCTATCAGCGGAAATTACGAAGTGCTAGAACAAAGGAAGTATCTGAAAACCGCCGGCGCGGCGCCGCTCCACCCACTGACTTAGCGCGACTAACCGCTTGGGGGGCGACCTGGTTAGTGGTTATAATCACGTTAAAGCGTTTTACCCTCCCCCTAGATCCGCCTCTCGGCTACCGTAAAGGTTCTACCGCCGTGTTTTCAGTTGCCTGCTAAGTTTCTGGCCTTTAGACATTTTCTGTAATGTTTTACTGTGCTTCATTTAAAGGGAGTGTCCCACTTTTATAGTGGGCTTTGAACTGAGATAGCAGTTTTGTAGAGCGTGTTGAGAAACCACTATTTGCATATTTGGTTTCACCCAAAGCTCTCGGTATAAAATTTACGCCAGCTTTAAAGTTCAAAGTAAAGGTTTATATTGGCTTATTTCAAACCCTGAAGGAATACCTTCCATATGGTTGCAGTAATCTGATTGGTCGTTAGCTCTTCGTCTCGCCCACGCGCTGAAAATACCATGCTAGCGAGTGGACCAGCATGCAACTGCCTGTCGACCGGCAACTTAGGCAGAAAGTTGTCCAGTTTAGAGCGTTATTGGGCCAAAATTAGTCCAATAACCGCAATACACATCATTTCCTCTCTCCCCCATACTTGCCCAAACGAGTTTCAAATGTTTTTGTCAAAATCCAACTCTGAAATTGTTTCCTTACATCAGACATATGAATAATCTTTCCACCACTGAAACAAACTTGTCCGCCGTAGTGGCATCTGGCGTTCAGTTCCTGCACCAGTGCTTCTTGTATTGCATGCTATTTTCTCCGTGCGGAAATGCTCTGAATGGAGCTTTATAGCGAGTCTATGATCAACGTTTGGAATTTCACTGATTATCAGCAGCGTTATTTTGATGACGTCACATATTGTTAGAAAAGGGGATATGTTTAAGTTTTTAGCGTATGAAAGTGGAAAAAATGCTGTTCCCTGGGTTTCAGACCTCTCCTGTTCTTAAAATGTTCTTTTTAGGATTTTCACAAAGTGGTCCACTACCTTTAATGCGGGTAAGCTAATAATGGGAAAAATGAACCAACACAGAAATTCACCATGCGCGAAAACCTGTGCGAAATATCAAGCTCCAAACAATATTCAACGGATGGAAAAGTTTTTGTAGCACGTTTCCCAGTCCAAAACCGCAGATATTGACCCGCTACACGTTCGCCCATATCGCACCACAAATAGAGGCGTGGTACTTGTCTCGTGTTGCCTAGTGCAGGGAGGAGGAACACATATCTGAAATGTACAAACTGGCCTATCTGGGTTGGATGAGAGTTCGGAGCAGCCGCCCTGCTGAGACGACGTGCCGTGCTGCCCCCCGGCGGGCGCCGCGACTGTAGTCACAGCGTGACTCAGCACCCGTCACATAGTGCCGTGACGGGGCGCCCTGCACTTCACTGTTCTCCCCTGTTGCCAAATCAAATAGGCGCGACCGTTCATCTCTGCGTGGTGTGTTTATCCTGCAGCTGCAATGTCGGCCGCGAGCAATATACGACGGCCGGGGATGGGGACCATCAACACTCACTGTTATAGTTTACGACGGTACCCGGCACTTACACGAGATTTTTACTACCTGAAAATTAAAACGCTCTCCGCGAGGTATTTAGTTGTTCCAGTATGATCAAACGGGGTTGAAATGTTTTCCGGACTTGTCTTCAGCTGTTCATGCTCCAACAGTAAATGTGCTCGCTATAGAGGATAATTGAGAAAACCCCTGATTTTGAACTCACTGTCTGTGACAATTTTTCTCCTTGCGATGGTTATTACGCACACACCCACTATGTTGATTTATTGAACTACCCAGCTATGTCTCACTGAGCCTTGCGGCTTTGTTCTGATTTGAGAGGCAATCGTTAGTGTTCTGGTCTTAGCATGATAAAGCTAGTACAAAACACCATCAAGCTATTTGTTTGCGAGCAGCCTTGATTTTTAATCTCATTGTGAGTAGTTAAAGCCTCATTGGCAGCAACACTACAGTTGGAGCTCTGTGTCGCTGTGCTGTTGCTTAAGCTATATCTGAAGTTACGTGAGCCGATGCCGATGTCGTCCTTGACTGATGTCGATTGTTGCAGGCTCTGGACGGTGCTGACGGCGGGAGGGCGAGCAACAGACTCCCGCCAGGTAAGCATCAGGTGGGTACACCCTGTCATATAGGCTCTGGATGGGGTGGGGAGGGCGAGCAACAGACACCCGCCAGGTAAGCATCAGGTGGGTACACCCTGTCATATAGGCTCTGGATGGGGTGGGGAGGGCGAGCAACAGACACCCGCCAGGTAAGCATCAGGTGGGTACACCCTGTCATATAGGCTCTGGATGGGGTGGGGAGGGCGAGCAAGACTCCCGCCAGGTAAGCATCAGGTGGGTACACCCTGACTGTCATATAGGCTCTGGATGGGGTGGGGAGGGCGAGCAACAGACACCCGCCAGGTAAGCATCAGGTGGGTACATCCTGACTGTCATATAGGCTCTGGATGGGGTGGGGAGGGCGAGCTACAGACACCCGCCAGGTAAGCATCAGGTGGGTACATCCTGTCATATAGGCTCTGGATGGGGTGGGGAGGGCGAGCAACAGACACCCGCCAGGTAAGCATCAGGTGGGTACACCCTGTCATATAGGCTCTGGATGGAGTGGGGAGGGCGAGCAACAGACTCCCGCCAGGTAAGCATCAGGTGGGTACACCCTGTCATATAGGCTCTGGATGGGGTGGGGAGGGCGAGCAACAGACACCCGCCAGGTAAGCATCAGGTGGGTACACCCTGTCATATAGGCTCTGGATGGGGTGGGGAGGGCGAGCAACAGACACCCGCCAGGTAAGCATCAGGTGGGTACACCCTGTCATATAGGCTCTGGATGGGGTGGGGAGGGCGAGCAACAGACTCCCGCCAGGTAAGCATCAGGTGGGTACACCCTGTCATATAGGCTCTGGATGGGGTGGGGAGGGCGAGCAACAGACCCCGCCAGGTAAGCATCAGGTGGGTACACCCTGTCATATAGGCTCTGGATGGGGTGGGGAGGGCGAGCAACAGACTCCCGCCAGGTAAGCATCAGGTGGGTACACCCTGTCATATAGGCTCTGGATGGGGTGGGGAGGGCGAGCAACAGACTCCCGCCAGGTAAGCATCAGGTGGGTACACCCTGTCATATAGGCTCTGGATGGGGTGGGGAGGGCGAGCAACAGACACCCGCCAGGTAAGCATCAGGTGGGTACATCCTGTCATATAGGCTCTGGATGGGGTGGGGAGGGCGAGCAACAGACACCCGCCAGGTAAGCATCAGGTGGGTACACCCTGACTGTCATATAGGCTCTGGATGGGGTGGGGAGGGCGAGAAACAGACTCCCGCCAGGTAAGCATCAGGTGGGTACACCCTGACTGTCATATAGGCTCTGGATGGGGTGGGGAGGGCGAGCAACAGACTCCCGCCAGGTAAGCATCAGGTGGGTACATCCTGTCATATAGGCTCTGGATGGGGTGGGGAGGGCGAGCAACAGACACCCGCCAGGTAAGCATCAGGTGGGTACACCCTGTCATATAGGCTCTGGATGGGGTGGGGAGGGCGAGCAACAGACTCCCGCCAGGTAAGCATCAGGTGGGTACACCCTGTCATATAGGCTCTGGATGGAGTGGGGAGGGCGAGCAACAGACACCCGCCAGGTAAGCATCAGGTGGGTACACCCTGTCATATAGGCTCTGGATGGGGTGGGGAGGGCGAGCAACAGACTCCCGCCAGGTAAGCATCAGGTGGGTACATCCTGTCATGTAGGCTCTGGATGGGGTGGGGAGGGCGAGCAACAGACTCCCGCCAGGTAAGCATCAGGTGGGTACACCCTGTCATATAGGCTCTGGATGGGGTGGGGAGGGCGAGCAACAGACACCCGCCAGGTAAGCATCAGGTGGGTACACCCTGACTGTCATATAGGCTCTGGATGGGGTGGGGAGGGCGAGCAACAGACTCCCGCCAGGTAAGCATCAGGTGGGTACACCCTGTCATATAGGCTCTGGATGGGGTGGGGAGGGCGAGCAACAGACACCCGCCAGGTAAGCATCAGGTGGGTACACCCTGTCATATAGGCTCTGGATGGGGTGGGGAGGGCGAGCAACAGACTCCCGCCAGGTAAGCATCAGGTGGGTACATCCTGTCATATAGGCTCTGGATGGGGTGGGGAGGGCGAGCAACAGACACCCGCCAGGTAAGCATCAGGTGGGTACCCTGTCATATAGGCTCTGGATGGGGTGGGAGGGCGACACCGCCGGTATCGGTGGGTTGTTTGGCCTGGATGGGGTGGGGGGGCGGCCGACGCCGGTGATGGTGGCTGTCATATAGGCTCTGGATGGGGTGGGAGGGCGAGCAACAGACCCCGCCAGGTAAGCATCAGGTGGGTACATCCTGTCATATAGGCTCTGGATGGGGTGGGGAGGGCGAGCAACAGACACCCGCCAGGTAAGCATCAGGTGGGTACACCCTGACATATAGGCTCTGGATGGGGTGGGGAGGGCGAGCTACAGACACCCGCCAGGTAAGCATCAGGTGGGTACACCCTGACTGTCATGTAGGCTCTGGATGGGGTGGGGAGGGTGAGCAACAGACACCCGCCAGGTAAGCATCAGGTGGGTACACCCTGTCATATAGGCTCTGGATGGGGTGGGGAGGGCGAGCTACAGACACCCGCCAGGTAAGCATCAGGTGGGTACACCCTGACTGTCATGTAGGCTCTGGATGGGGTGGGGAGGGTGAGCAACAGACACCCGCCAGGTAAGCATCAGGTGGGTACACCCTGTCATATAGGCTCTGGATGGGGTGGGGAGGGCGAGCAACAGACTCCCGCCAGGTAAGCATCAGGTGGGTACATCCTGTCATATAGGCCCTGGATGGGGTGGGGAGGGCGAGCAACAGACTCCCGCCAGGTAAGCATCAGGTGGGTACACCCCTGTCATATAGGCTCTGGATGGGGTGGGGAGGGCGAGCTACAGACACCCGCCAGGTAAGCATCAGGTGGGTACACCCTGACTGTCATATAGGCCCTGGATGGGGTGGGGAGGGCGAGCAACAGACTCCCGCCAGGTAAGCATCAGGTGGGTACACCCTGACTGACATATAGGCTCTGGATGGGGTGGGGAGGGCGAGCAACAGACTCCCGCCAGGTAAGCATCAGGTGGGTACACCCTGACTGACATATAGGCCCTGGATGGGGTGGGGAGGGCGAGCAACAGACAACAGCCAGGTAAGCATCAGGTGGGTACACCCTGACTGTCATATAGGCTCTGGATGGGGTGGGGAGGGCGAGCTACAGACTCCCGCCAGGTAAGCATCAGGTGGGTACACCCTGTCATATAGGCTCTGGATGGGGTGGGGAGGGTGAGCTACAGACACCCGCCAGGTAAGCATCAGGTGGGTACACCCTGACTGACATATAGGCTCTGGATGGGGTGGGGAGGGCGAGCTACAGACTCCCGCCAGGTAAGCATCAGGTGGGTACATCCTGTCATATAGGCTCTGGATGGGGTGGGGAGGGTGAGCTACAGACACCCGCCAGGTAAGCATCAGGTGGGTACACCCTGACTCTCATATAGGCTCTGGATGGGGTGGGGAGGGCGAGCAACAGACTCCCGCCAGGTAAGCATCAGGTGGGTACACCCTGTCATATAGGCTCTGGATGGGGTGGGGAGGGCGAGCTACAGACACCCGCCAGGTAAGCATCAGGTGGGTACACCCTGTCATATAGGCTCTGGATGGGGTGGGGAGGGCGAGCAACAGACACCCGCCAGGTAAGCATCAGGTGGGTACACACTGTCATATAGGCTCTGGATGGGGTGGGGAGGGCGAGCAACAGACACCCGCCAGGTAAGCATCAGGTGGGTACACCCTGACTGTCATATAGGCTCTGGATGGGGTGGGGAGGGCGAGCTACAGACACCCGCCAGGTAAGCATCAGGTGGGTACACCCTGTCATATAGGCTCTGGATGGGGTGGGGAGGGCGAACAACAGACTCCCGCCAGGTAAGCATCAGGTGGGTACACCCTGTCATATAGGCTCTGGATGGGGTGGGGAGGGCGAGCAACAGACACCCGCCAGGTAAGCATCAGGTGGGTACACCCTGTCATATAGGCTCTGGATGGGGTGGGGAGGGCGAGCAACAGACACCCGCCAGGTAAGCATCAGGTGGGTACACACTGTCATATAGGCTCTGGATGGGGTGGGGAGGGCGAGCAACAGACACCCGCCAGGTAAGCATCAGGTGGGTACACCCTGACTGTCATATAGGCTCTGGATGGGGTGGGGAGGGCGAGCTACAGACACCCGCCAGGTAAGCATCAGGTGGGTACACCCTGTCATATAGGCTCTGGATGGGGTGGGGAGGGCGAACAACAGACTCCCGCCAGGTAAGCATCAGGTGGGTACACCCTGACTGTCACATAGGCTCTGGATGGGGTGGGGAGGGCGAGCTACAGACACCCGCCAGGTAAGCATCAGGTGGGTACACCCTGTCATATAGGCTCTGGATGGGGTGGGGAGGGCGAGCTACAGACACCCGCCAGGTAAGCATCAGGTGGGTACACCCTGACTGTCACATAGGCTCTGGATGGGGTGGGGAGGGCGAGCTACAGACACCCGCCAGGTAAGCATCAGGTGGGTACACACTGTCATATAGGCTCTGGATGGGGTGGGGAGGGCGAGCAACAGACACCCGCCAGGTAAGCATCAGGTGGGTACACCCTGACTGTCATATAGGCTCTGGATGGGGTGGGGAGGGCGAGCTACAGACACCCGCCAGGTAAGCATCAGGTGGGTACACCCTGTCATATAGGCTCTGGATGGGGTGGGGAGGGCGAGCTACAGACACCCGCCAGGTAAGCATCAGGTGGGTACACCCTGTCATATAGGCTCTGGATGGGGTGGGGAGGGTGAGCTACAGACACCCGCCAGGTAAGCATCAGGTGGGTACACCCTGTCATATAAGCTCTGGATGGGGTGGGGAGGGCGAACAACAGACTCCCGCCAGGTAAGCATCAGGTGGGTACACCCTGACTGTCATATAGGCTCTGGATGGGGTGGGGAGGGCGAGCAACAGACTCCCGCCAGGTAAGCATCAGGTGGGTACACCCTGTCATATAAGCTCTGGATGGGGTGGGGAGGGCGAACAACAGACTCCCGCCAGGTAAGCATCAGGTGGGTACACCCTGACTGTCATATAGGCTCTGGATGGGGTGGGGAGGGTGAGCAACAGACTCCCGCCAGGTAAGCATCAGGTGGGTACACCCTGTCATATAAGCTCTGGATGGGGTGGGGAGGGCGAGCTACAGACTCCCGCCAGGTAAGCATCAGGTGGGTACACCCTGACTGTCACATAGGCTCTGGATGGGGTGGGGAGGGCGAGCAACAGACACCCGCCAGGTAAGCATCAGGTGGGTACACCCTGACTGTCACATAGGCTCTGGATGGGGTGGGGAGGGCGAGCAACAGACACCCGCCAGGTAAGCATCAGGTGGGTACACCCTGTCATATAGGCTCTGGATGGGGTGGGGAGGGCGAGCAATAGACTCCCGCCAGGTAAGCATCAGGTGGGTACACCCTGACTGTCACACAGGCTCTGGATGGGGTGGGGAGGGCGAGCAACAGACACCCGCCAGGTAAGCATCAGGTGGGTACACCCTGTCATATAGGCCCTGGATGGGGTGGGGAGGGCGAGCAACAGACACCCGCCAGGTAAGCATCAGGTGGGTACACCCTGTCATATAAGCTCTGGATGGGGTGGGGAGGGCGAACAACAGACTCCCGCCAGGTAAGCATCAGGTGGGTACACCCTGACTGTCATATAGGCTCTGGATGGGGTGGGGAGGGCGAGCAACAGACACCCGCCAGGTAAGCATCAGGTGGGTACACCCTGTCATATAGGCTCTGGATGGGGTGGGGAGGGCGAGCAACAGACTCCCGCCAGGTAAGCATCAGGTGGGTACACCCTGACATATAGGCTCTGGATGGGGTGGGGAGGGCGAGCTACAGACTCCCGCCAGGTAAGCATCAGGTGGGTACACCCTGTCATATAGGCTCTGGATGGGGTGGGGAGGGCGAGCAACAGACACCCGCCAGGTAAGCATCAGGTGGGTACACCCTGTCATATAGGCTCTGGATGGGGTGGGGAGGGCGAACAACAGACTCCCGCCAGGTAAGCATCAGGTGGGTACACCCTGACTGTCATATAGGCTCTGGATGGGGTGGGGAGGGCGAGCAACAGACTCCCGCCAGGTAAGCATCAGGTGGGTACACCCTGTCATATAGGCTCTGGATGGGGTGGGGAGGGCGAGCAACAGACACCCGCCAGGTAAGCATCAGGTGGGTACACCCTGACTGGTATATAGGCTCTGGATGGGGTGGGGAGGGCGAGCAACAGACTCCCGCCAGGTAAGCATCAGGTGGGTACACCCTGTCATATAGGCTCTGGATGGGGTGGGGAGGGCGAGCAACAGACTCCCGCCAGGTAAGCATCAGGTGGGTACACCCTGTCATATAGGCTCTGGATGGGGTGGGGAGGGTGAGCTACAGACACCCGCCAGGTAAGCATCAGGTGGGTACACCCTGTCATATAGGCTCTGGATGGGGTGGGGAGGGCGAGCAACAGACTCCCGCCAGGTAAGCATCAGGTGGGTACACCCTGTCATATAGGCTCTGGATGGGGTGGGGAGGGTGAGCTACAGACACCCGCCAGGTAAGCATCAGGTGGGTACACCCTGTCATATAAGCTCTGGATGGGGTGGGGAGGGCGAACAACAGACTCCCGCCAGGTAAGCATCAGGTGGGTACACCCTGTCATATAGGCTCTGGATGGGGTGGGGAGGGCGAGCAACAGACTCCCGCCAGGTAAGCATCAGGTGGGTACACCCTGTCATATAGGCTCTGGATGGGGTGGGGAGGGCGAGCTACAGACACCCGCCAGGTAAGCATCAGGTGGGTACACCCTGACTGTCATATAGGCTCTGGATGGGGTGGGGAGGGCGAGCAACAGACTCCCGCCAGGTAAGCATCAGGTGGGTACACCCTGTCATATAAGCTCTGGATGGGGTGGGGAGGGCGAGCAACAGACTCCCGCCAGGTAAGCATCAGGTGGGTACATCCTGTCATATAGGCTCTGGATGGGGTGGGGAGGGCGAGCAACAGACACCCGCCAGGTAAGCATCAGGTGGGTACACCCTGTCATATAAGCTCTGGATGGGGTGGGGAGGGCGAACAACAGACTCCCGCCAGGTAAGCATCAGGTGGGTACACCCTGACTGTCATATAGGCTCTGGATGGGGTGGGGAGGGCGAGCAACAGACTCCCGCCAGGTAAGCATCAGGTGGGTACACCCTGTCATATAGGCCCTGGATGGGGTGGGGAGGGCGAGCTACAGACACCCGCCAGGTAAGCATCAGGTGGGTACACCCTGTCATATAGGCTCTGGATGGGGTGGGGAGGGCGAGCTACAGACTCCCGCCAGGTAAGCATCAGGTGGGTACACCCTGTCATATAGGCTCTGGATGGGGTGGGGAGGGCGAGCTACAGACTCCCGCCAGGTAAGCATCAGGTGGGTACACCCTGACTGTCATATAGGCTCTGGATGGGGTGGGGAGGGCGAGCAACGGACACCCGCCAGGTAAGCATCAGGTGGGTACACCCTGACTGTCATATAGGCTCTGGATGGGGTGGGGAGGGCGAGCAACGGACACCCGCCAGGTAAGCATCAGGTGGGTACACCCTGTCATATAGGCTCTGGATGGGGTGGGGAGGGCGAGCTACAGACTCCCGCCAGGTAAGCATCAGGTGGGTACACCCTGACTGTCATATAGGCTCTGGATGGGGTGGGGAGGGCGAGCTACAGACTCCCGCCAGGTAAGCATCAGGTGGGTACACCCTGACTGTCATATAGGCTCTGGATGGGGTGGGGAGGGCGAGCAACGGACACCCGCCAGGTAAGCATCAGGTGGGTACACCCTGACTGTCATATAGGCTCTGGATGGGGTGGGGAGGGCGAGCAACAGACACCCGCCAGGTAAGCATCAGGTGGGTACACCCTGTCATATAGGCTCTGGATGGGGTGGGGAGGGCGAGAAACAGACACCCGCCAGGTAAGCATCAGGTGGGTACACCCCGACTGTCGTATAGGCTCTGGATGGGGTGGGGAGGGCGAGCAACAGACTCCCGCCAG
This sequence comes from Lepas anatifera, assembly GCA_034440635.1. Classification (NCBI taxonomy): domain Eukaryota; kingdom Metazoa; phylum Arthropoda; class Thecostraca; family Lepadidae; genus Lepas; species Lepas anatifera. The sequence goes on from JAOTON010000900.1 coordinate 61,209, forward strand.
GTAAGCATCAGGTGGGTACACCCTGACTGTCATATAGGCTCTGGATGGGGTGGGGAGGGCGAGCAACAGACTCCCGCCAGGTAAGCATCAGGTGGGTACACCCCGACTGTCGTATAGGCTCTGGATGGGGTGGGGAGGGCGAGAAACAGACTCCCGCCAGGTAAGCATCAGGTGGGTACACCCTGTCATATAGGCTCTGGATGGGGTGGGGAGGGCGAGCTACAGACTCCCGCCAGGTAAGCATCAGGTGGGTACTCCCTGTCATATAGGCTCTGGATGGGGTGGGGAGGGCGAGCTACAGACTCCCGCCAGGTAAGCATCAGGTGGGTACACCCTGTCATATAGGCTCTGGATGGGGTGGGGAGGGCGAGCAAGACTCCCGCCAGGTAAGCATCAGGTGGGTACACACTGTCATATAGGCTCTGGATGGGGTGGGGAGGGCGAGCTACAGACTCCCGCCAGGTAAGCATCAGGTGGGTACACCCTGACTGTCATATAGGCTCTGGATGGGGTGGGGAGGGCGAGCAACAGACTCCCGCCAGGTAAGCATCAGGTGGGTACACCCTGACTGTCATATAGGCTCTGGATGGGGTGGGGAGGGCGAGCAACAGACTCCCGCCAGGTAAGCATCAGGTGGGTACACCCCGACTGTCGTATAGGCTCTGGATGGGGTGGGGAGGGCGAGCAACAGACTCCCGCCAGGTAAGCATCAGGTGGGTACACCCCGACTGTCGTATAGGCTCTGGATGGGGTGGGGAGGGCGAGAAACAGACTCCCGCCAGGTAAGCATCAGGTGGGTACACCCTGACTAGTATAGAGGTGTGCAACGTCACAGTTGGTACAACCTGCAAGCTGTTTTTTATATATATCGACTGCCCAGTTTTGTCGGAGAATCATTGTTCCAGCCCCAGATCTGGTGATTTCTGGTTTGTTCTGATGCGTGGTCGGTAGCTCTGCGTCTGGCCCGGCCCTCGGCGGCTGATTTGATTTCGTCGTCTGTTGACGGCCGAGCACCGCCAGCAGCGGATTAGCCCCGCCCGGCGGCGCTGATTTCGTTGTGCCCGGCCGCGCGCGTCTGATCCGTTTTGGCAAATTGCCAGATTAATACGCCGCTCTGATGTGATTTGTCAGCGGTTTATGGCGGCTGCTTTCGGCCAATCATATACGCTGCAGGGAGATGTAGTCAGCAACCGTCGTTAGAAAATCATGGTTTTATTATTGCGGAGGGGTAGGTTTGTTATTTCCTTTTTCTTTTGCGGAAACCACGTAATGCATGTGACTTGTCAACCCCGCGGTCGTATCTGGAGGATGGGCGAAACAATGTAAAATAAAGATGGGGCCAAACTTTAGTCTTTCGTTTTGTATGGTGAGTGAAACCATTTTTGTCACCTTGTGCCTCGGAGAAATAAAATAGTTTTTTTCCATTTCCAAACTTCTCACGCTGAGCTGAAAACCCTTCTTTCTTTTCCTCAAGCAACCCGTTTTCTGCGGCTCCAATATTTCGGCTCTTTTTCCAACGCGAAAAGCTTATGACAATTTTAAACTTCCGTGTCTTTGTCAGTAATCAATTTGCCTCTCAAAATTTTGAAAGGAAACAGTTTTGTGGAGCTGTCAGAATTTTGAAGATTTACGATGAAATCGGAGCGAGTTTGTTTTTCACCCCTAACACGGGCAGTGAGGAGAAGTCTGGTGTCAACGCTGGGAACAGGAGTTCTAAGGTGCCCTCCCCAGATCTAAAGAACCAAGAGGGTTAGAAAAACGCCGGTTTGGGCAGTTCGTGGAGGCGATGGTGATCTAAATTATAGCTTTTATTTACCTGGGTCAATATCTTCAGGGTCAAACGAGGTGCTGGAAACCTGTTGGGAAATGCTGTTATTATGCGAAAAAAACGGAATACACTGAGAGCGCACCAAGGCCATATAGGGAAGGCCCCCTCACAATGTTCTCTGAAAGCTTGAGGTCAAGGTCACTGACCTATGACGTAACAATGTAACATATTCCCGATAATGTACAACATAACCGGCACTACAGCAGCCTTTGTGCGGGAAATGAAGGTTTAACCCCAAGAAAAGACATTTGACCTTGATTTTGACATTGAGAAGTCTTCACTATGAAGTCATTGTGGCACAACACACGTCATACTAAATAATGTCATCTGACCTAAACATTGACCTGTGACCTTTGATCTTGACTTGCATGTTGGGTAACCTCCACATATAATCCGGATTATATGACGTTATTACGTCACCAATCGGTCTACAGTGTAAGCTAATTAGTGCGATCGTGCGATTGCAAAGGTCTCAATATAAGTCGGACTTTGAAAACCTATAAGTCAAAACAATTTTGACCGATTTTTTTAATTCTTCGCCAATCGACGTGCTCATGAATTCTCTCAAATGTGGCCAATTAACGTTTTTCGGCTGCAAACGATTATCCGCCCACCTCGGAAAGATAGATGTTGAAGGGGAGAGTGGGGCACCTTAGGGCCACCTCCACTGCGTATGTTGATAATTTCATAGGTACTAAGCGATTATTATGCGACAAATGAACTTGTTCTTACTCCCTTTCTCAGTTGCTATGGCGACAGTGAACGTTTGGCCTTGTCTCGTCTTGTCAATATTATCATTTTTCCGATATCTGCCCTCGTTGCGCTGCCTGTGCCCGCTGCACTGGCTTCGCCCGCCTGGTGTGTATGTTGTGGGAGTTCTCACTGACTTTGCCCGCCAGCTGTGTATGTTGTGAGAGTTCTCACTGGCTTTGCCCGCCGGGTGTGTATGTTGTGGGAGTTATCACTGGCTTCGTTCGCCGGGTGTGTATGTTATGGGTCTTCTCCTTGTCCTCCCCCGCCAGATATATATGTTGTGTGTGTTCCCCGCGCTGACCTTATCGTTCGGCGTGTGTGCCGTGTGCGCCGTCACCACCAGGCTCAGTCGCCGGCGAGTCCGTGCCCCTCCCCTTGGTTCCCCCACAGTTGCGTCCGCTGCCGTTACCTGCCCCACCCGGTCCACTGTCGGGCGTGTTCTCTGTCTGTTCCCTCCACCTCGGCTTCAGCCGCCGCTCCGGTGCTCAGGCAGGTGGCCCTGGCCGACCTGCTGATCCTGAACAAGACGGACCTGGTGACGACGCAGCAGCTGGACGCGGTGCGGCAGAAGCTGCGCCGCATCAACGCCGCCTGCCGACTCATCGAGACCTCCCGGTGCAGGTCAGTCTGACCCCGGTCGTGGAGACCACCCGGTGCCATTCCTACCTCGGGTCATGGAGACCTCCCGGTGTCATTCCTACCTCGGCAACAGAGACCACCCGGTGCCATTCCTACCTCGGCAACAGAGACCTCCCGGTGTCATTCCTACCTCGGGTCATGGAGACCTCCCGGCGCCATTCCTACTTCGGCAACAGAGACCTCCCGGTGCCATTCCTACCTCGGGTCACAGAGACCACCCGGTGCCATTCCTACCTCGGGTCACAGAGACCACCCGGTGCCATTCCTACCTCGGGTCACAGAGACCACCCGGTGCCATTCCTACCTCGGCAACAGAGACCACCCGGTGCCATTCCTACCTCAGGGAACAGAGACCTCCCGGTGCCATCCCTACCTCAGGCAACAGAGACCACCCGGTGCCATTCCTACCTCAGGCAACAGAGACCTCCCGGTGCCATCCCTACCTCAGGCAACAGAGACCTCCCGGTGCGGGCTACTTCCTCCGTGGTAGGTCGGTCAGACCCCCAGTGACAGAGGTGGCGCGGTGGAGGTCACATCGCATTAAATACCTATTCTCCAGTCAGGGTATTTGTTTCGTCGTGAGTTTTGCTGAGCATCTGGCACAGGCGTGGAAGCCTAACCAACGGTGCGGTGGTGCACTGCTTATTTATCAGATGTAGTTGGTGCCGTGAAAATTTCCCTTCATCATTGTTCCATACAATTACCAAGATACACTGCATGTCGTAGTGTACACCATTGCTTGATACGTCAAATGGAATATGATGGAATAAATGGTAAAATTGGGCAATACTGTGCCTCAAAGACCACCGCACTGCATGTAAATATTTTAGAAGCCCAAATTATATATGTAATAATAAATAATTTGTATGAAACCCAAAGGGTATATTCTTCACACCCACTCCATCTATATAGATGGATGTAAGCGGGTCCGAGTGTGGAGGATATCGTGGCCGTCAGATTAGCTTCACCAGCTGCGTGTCGGGGCGGTGTCTGATATCAATCACCCGGACATTCTCCATTGGGCTCTCGAACAGATATCTCAGCCAGATGTATCGGTGACATGAAAACTCTTTATGTGCTCCACATAAATACCAAGACACACTGCGTTTAAAAATGTGCACCATCGCAGTTCTCTGCCAACGTGCTATATCACTTTGCGTACGTGCTCAGCCAGTGTTCATCGGAATTGTACAAGTGAGCCTATTGGGGGGACTATACCTGGATGGTGATAAAAATAACCAATGAATAAAATATAAAGTATCTACAGGGTGTTTCAGAAAGAATGATATTTTCAAATGTTCAGTAAAGTACCAAAAATCCTTCAAATCTGTTCCCAAAACGTTCATTTTAATGGTAAATTGTAGGACATTTTTCAATAAACATGTTTCATTTGCATCAAATATTTTCCCCCGTCTTAAAAATGATTGGAAAATGATGCAAGAAACATAATATATCCCCGCTTATGCTTGAGAAAACAGAACTGGCAACACTAAAAAAGCTTTAGCACACAGAAATGGCACGTGAGCATGCACATCAAAGGTACAAGTTTAAGTAATATTACAAGTTTAAAACTTTTGGTCCAAGCTCCATATGACTCATTGGCTCACCTTCCATATGAATGACTGGATGCGGCGGAGACAGCGCAAAAGACCTCACTGTTCACCGCAGACCAGGGAACGTGGACCAATTTGGGATTGCTTGCTTGGACGCGGGCTTTCCTAAGCTGGAGAGGTCTTTTTTAGAATTAATTTCCAGAGGCAATGTGCGTGTGGACTGTGATGTACCGCAGGGGTGATGTAAGGTTTGCAGTGTCATTGGCGTGATACTTGTCACGTGATACGCGCGTGATTTCTACGAACATTTTCGATGAAGGTAAAATAGACAGTATTTTCAACTCATTTTTAAGACTATTTTTGAAGTAGCAAAATTATATGACAACAGCTATCAAAATATAATAATCGTAAATGTCCCAAAATTCACTTTCGATTGATATGTAAATCATACCACAACAATCTATTTACAACCGCATTACGATCAATTAAAAAATATCATTCTTTTTGAAACACCCTGTATGTATGTGTTGGCTACATTTTCTTTTCGGTAGTGCCATTTCCGTGGATTGCGGAAACACGGATCCAAAAAAGTGTTTGCGCCGGTCGAGAGTGTCCCCTACTCCGCCCGCCCCCTCCGAGGTAAAAATTGGGTACTTGATTGCACCGTACGCAATGCAGGACGCGCATGGTGAGTTGAGATACCTAACTACCAAGTCAGACCTGTTGACTCAGTGCATTCAGTCCCGGGACACAATGGGTGGCAGCTGGCGGCTCCGGGCAGTTTCGGCGTCGGGTGTGCCCTGGTGAGGCCGGAGGTGAGCCGGTCAGTAGTACAGCTCCGAGTAGGCCGGCGGCGGACACGCGGTGACGGTGTGACGCTGCTGGACGGTGCGCGTGACGCTGAGCGTGGTGCGCTCGGTGTTGGTGACGGTGTGCGTCAGCAGCTGCACCAGCGGCACCGCCAGCGTGCTGGTGATGACCACGTCGTAGGGCACTGTGGCCAGGTACGTGGTCAGCCGAGTCTGGAACTCTGTCACCAGCGAGGTGGTCACCTGGCGGGACGGGGCACGGTCTCGTCAGCGTCGTTAGACGCACGGGACGGGGCACAGTCTCGTCAGTGTCGTTAGAAACACAGGGCGGGGGCACAGTCTCGTCAGTGTCGTTAGACACACAGGACGGGGCACAGTCTCGTCACTGTCGTTAGACACACAGGGCGGGGCACAGTCTCGTCAGTGTCGTTAGACACACAGGGCGGGGGCACAGTCTCGTCACTGTCGTTAGACACACAGGACGGGGCACAGTCTCGTCAGTGTCGTTAGACACACAGGGCGGGGGCACGGTCTCGTCAGTGTCGTTAGACGCACAGGACGGGGGCACAGTCTCGTCAGTGTCGTTAGACGCACAGGACGGGGGCACAGTTTCATCAGTGTCGTTAGATACACGGGACGGGGACACAGTCTCGTCAGTGTCGTTAGACACACAGGACGGGACACAGTCTCGTCAGTGTCGTCAGACACACAGGACGGGGGCACGGTCTCATCAGTGTCGTTAGACACACAGGACGGGGTCACAGTCTCGTCAGTGTCGTTAGACGCACGGGACGGGGGGCACAGTCTCGTCAGCGTCGTTAGACGCACGGGACGGGGCACAGTCTCGTCAGTGTCGTTAGACACACAGGGCGGGGGCACAGTCTCGTCAGTGTCGTTAGACACACAGGACGGGGCACAGTCTCGTCACTGTCGTTAGACACACAGGGCGGGGCACAGTCTCGTCAGTGTCGTTAGACACACAGGGCGGGGGCACAGTCTCGTCACTGTCGTTAGACACACAGGACGGGGCACAGTCTCGTCAGTGTCGTTAGACACACAGGGCGGGGGCACGGTCTCGTCAGTGTCGTTAGACGCACAGGACGGGGCACAGTCTCGTCAGTGTCGTTAGACGCACAGGACGGGGGCACAGTTTCATCAGTGTCGTTAGATACACGGGACGGGGACACAGTCTCGTCAGTGTCGTTAGACACACAGGACGGGACACAGTCTCGTCAGTGTCGTCAGACACACAGGACGGGGGCACGGTCTCATCAGTGTCGTTAGACACACAGGACGGGGCCACAGTCTCGTCAGTGTCGTTAGACGCACGGGACAGGGGGGCACAGTCTCGTCAGTGTCGTTAGACACACAGGACGGGGGCACAGTCTCGTCAGTGTCGTTAGACACACAGGACGGGGGCACAGTCTCGTCAGTGTCGTTAGACACACAGGACGGGGCACAGTCTCGTCAGTGTCGTTAGACACACAGGACGGGGCACAGTCTCGTCAGTGTCGTTAGACACACAGGACGGGACACGGTCTCGTCAGTGTCGATAGACGCACGGGACGGGGACACAGTGTCAGTGTCGTTAGACACACAGGACGGGACACGGTCTCGTCAGTGTCGTTAGACGCACGGGACGGGGACACAGTGTCAGTGTCGTTAGACGCACGGGACGGGACACAGTCTCGTCAGTGTCGTTAGACACACAGGACGGGGCACAGTCTCGTCAGTGTCGTTAGACACACAGGACGGGGCACAGTCTCGTCAGTGTCGTTAGACACACAGGACGGGACACGGTCTCGTCAGTGTCGATAGACGCACGGGACGGGGACACAGTGTCAGTGTCGTTAGACACACAGGACGGGACACGGTCTCGTCAGTGTCGTTAGACGCACGGGACGGGGACACAGTGTCAGTGTCGTTAGACGCACGGGACGGGACACAGTCTCGTCAGTGTCGTTAGATACACGGGACGGGGACACAGTCTCGTCAGTGTCGTTAGACACACAGGACGGGACACGGTCTCGTCAGTGTCGTTAGACGCACGGGACGGGGACACAGTGTCAGTGTCGTTAGACGCACGGGACGGGACACAGTCTCGTCAGTGTCGTTAGACACACAGGACGGGGCACAGTCTCGTCAGTGTCGTTAGACACACAGGACGGGGGCACAGTCTTGTCAGTGTCGTTAGACACACAGGACGGGACACAGTCTCGTCAGTGTCGTTAGACGCACAGGACGGGGACACGGTCTCGTCAGTGTCGTTAGACACACGGGACGGGGGGCACAGTGTCAGTGTCGTTAGACACACAGGACGGGACACAGTCTCGTCAGTGTCGTCAGACACACAGGACGGGGGCACGGTCTCATCAGTGTCGTTAGACACACAGGACGGGGCCACAGTCTCGTCAGTGTCGTTAGACGCACGGGACAGGGGGGCACAGTCTCGTCAGTGTCGTTAGACACACAGGACGGGGGCACAGTCTCGTCAGTGTCGTTAGACACACAGGACGGGGGCACAGTCTCGTCAGTGTCGTTAGACACACAGGACGGGGCACAGTCTCGTCAGTGTCGTTAGACACACAGGACGGGGCACAGTCTCGTCAGTGTCGTTAGACACACAGGACGGGACACGGTCTCGTCAGTGTCGATAGACGCACGGGACGGGGACACAGTGTCAGTGTCGTTAGACACACAGGACGGGACACGGTCTCGTCAGTGTCGTTAGACGCACGGGACGGGGACACAGTGTCAGTGTCGTTAGACGCACGGGACGGGACACAGTCTCGTCAGTGTCGTTAGACACACAGGACGGGGCACAGTCTCGTCAGTGTCGTTAGACACACAGGACGGGGCACAGTCTCGTCAGTGTCGTTAGACACACAGGACGGGACACGGTCTCGTCAGTGTCGATAGACGCACGGGACGGGGACACAGTGTCAGTGTCGTTAGACACACAGGACGGGACACGGTCTCGTCAGTGTCGTTAGACGCACGGGACGGGGACACAGTGTCAGTGTCGTTAGACGCACGGGACGGGACACAGTCTCGTCAGTGTCGTTAGATACACGGGACGGGGACACAGTCTCGTCAGTGTCGTTAGACACACAGGACGGGACACGGTCTCGTCAGTGTCGTTAGACGCACGGGACGGGGACACAGTGTCAGTGTCGTTAGACGCACGGGACGGGACACAGTCTCGTCAGTGTCGTTAGACACACAGGACGGGGCACAGTCTCGTCAGTGTCGTTAGACACACAGGACGGGGGCACAGTCTTGTCAGTGTCGTTAGACGCACAGGACGGGGACACGGTCTCGTCAGTGTCGTTAGACACACGGGACGGGGGCACAGTGTCAGTGTCGTTAGACACACAGGACGGGGACACAGTCTCTTCAGTCTCGTCAGACGCACGGGACGCGGGCACGGTCTCGTCCTTGTCGTCAGACGCATGGCACCGCTGCTGCGGGGGTGCAGGTGTCTGCGCTGTGCGGGTGCACCGTAGCCCGCCAGTCGGTGGGTTAATGTTCGGAGTTTCCGTGGTCCGTGTACTGCAGACGCTTGGGACAGCTGTCTTGGGACGGTAGTGTGGCCTGTAGTGTTCACTGAAGACGCCGCCCAACGTGACTGACCTGGAGAGCGCGCACACTGAAGTCACCACCCGACCCGACTGACCTCGGGCAGCGCGCTGACCACGGTGTCGACCACCGGCAGCGGGTAGGTGCGCACCAGCGTGCGCGTGAGGTGGTCCGTCTCCGTCACCGTCACGTGCCGGTCGTCGGTGACCACCAGAGTGGACGTCAGCAGCTTCACCCTCGGCGTCAGTACCGTCTCGGTGGTGTAGCTGACGCGCGTCTCCCGGATTTGGCCGGGTGGGACCTGCCGCTCGGTGGTCTGCAGCACCACCTGCGTCACCAGCAGTGGCACCGACTCCGTCACGTAGCGGTACAGCGTGGTGGGCAGCGGCTGGGTGCGCGTGCTGTAGACGGTGACGGGCAGCGTCAGACCGGTCCAGGTCAGCTCGTACAGAGTGTGGACGCGACACACCAGGGGGCCGAAGACGCCGGCCAGGGCCGAGCCGGGGGGTCAGGGCCGCGCCATCGACCGGACCCGACAACCCGCTGTAGGAGGGCTCCAGGCCGGCGAATCCGGAGCTGGAAGGTAGCTCCAACTCTGGGTCAAACGGACCGGATGGTGCGCTCAGGCTGCCGGATCCCGCGGGGGCTCCAGTGGAGGATAGGCTGAGGGTGTCTCTGGACCGGAGAAGCTAGTTTCCGGGAGTGATTCGGGACCGGAGTGGCCAGAAGCATAGGCTGGCTGCAGATTCTGGCCAGTGCCTCCAGAGGAAGTCTCGGAGGCGACGTAACTGGGGGCAGTGAGTGCATCATCGTCCACGTAGTCGTCGACTGGCGGCGCCTCCGTGCCGGAGTAGTGGTAGTCAGAGGCCGGGTTAGGTCCCAGGTGGGGACCCGCGCCCGCCGACGGTCTGGAGATACCGACTGCTGCGTCCGAGTAGCCGCCCGGCGCGTAGGGCGAGCGCTGGAAGCTGGCTTGAGACCGCAGCGTGGCCAGAACCAGGAGCAGTGTCAGCCGCAGCATCTGGGGACAGGCTGTGGTCACACGTCTGCACGCCAGCTCACCCGGCCGGGCAGCAACTGGGTCAACATCTGTACAATAGAAGTGAGCGCCCCACTCAACACCGATACAAGGCAGGCACTGGAAACGCTCTGGGCCAATGACCGTTTTCCGGGCGTCCATGGTTACTTGTTTGACTTTCGAAGCACATCAAGCATGTTGGTCACCTATCGGCCATCGGTGGAACATCCCTGCCGGAAACATGTTCGGAGCTACCGGGGCTTCATAGGAACAACAACCCTGTAATGCCATTCAACTTATTTATCAGTCGCAAGAAGGGGGTGAGACAGAGCTTGAGTTTCATCCTTTGGTATGTTTGTAGTCTCCCTGCCCTTGAGAAAACCACAGCTCGACACCCACGGTTGAATAGCTGCGTGGACGTTATGCTACGCACGTGAAGAGGGATACTCCACCTTGCTGGAGGGGGTTGGCTCGGATGGTTCACTGGCACTGGCGGCGCACGGGGTCTACCCAGTTATATAACCACCGCATCGCATCGTTATCATGGGCACACCGCCGTCGGCAGGCCTTTCTCCGGCTCGGCCTGCCTCGTTCGCGCATCGCCGTCCGTTGCCAACCGCCAGACCAAGTGCGCGGCCTGCGATGCCGTCATTGCAGTCACGCAGCTCCAGTATAGCCGCCGATATGCAAAATAAGTCAGCCACGTTTCGAAATTGAGGGCATGAGTTTGGCGGGTGATGCCGAGTATGCCGTGTTTTAAGCTGTACAGGTGTGCTGTCGCAACCGGAGCGTCGCGCGGAGCACGTAAAAAGCCAAAGGTGTGCATTCTGCGCAGGCTGCCGTGTAAAAACTCTGCGTTCTTCCGTGTAGATGTGATTGGTGTATGCAGATCTGTTAACTATTGTGTCATACAGCAGCTGCCGGTCTGAGGTCGCGCTCAGTGCTGTTGCGTGAGTTAGAATTGGAAGAAAAGCTGGGTTCGATGCTCGGGGTGGTTTTAAGGTGACAAGATATTAACTGGCCTGCCTCCTCGAAGCCTGGATGCCAAGTGGATCTAATACAGTGGGATTATATATTCAGGCACAGTGCTTCATCAGAATCATGATAATACAGTAGGTAAAATCACAAATTCTTGGTCATAGTGTAGTAGGACAATTCGAGGTTTTGCTACACTATGACCAAGAATTTGTGATTTTGCCTATCGTATTATGCTGGTTCTGATAAAGGGCTGTGCTTGAATATAGAATCCCAGTCTATTTGTTCCATTTTGCATTCGGTATTCGCGGAGGCAGGTAAGTAAACATCTTGTCAGCTCAAAATCATGCTCCTAGCCTCAGCACTCCGAAATCTATCTTGAGGTGTTTTGTTTATTTAGTTTGTTTACCGGAGTTTGTTGCAGTAAACAATGCGTGGATCCCGCAGTTTGTTCGCCGAATTGCTGCCGAGATTAGAGAAGTGGAATGCGTAGGAAATCACAACTGTCATGATACTACCACGTCATAATACACAAGGCTTTAAAAAGCTAATTTCTTCTCAGCACAATTAAGCATTTAATCCACCTGTCTGAGAACATTCTACCCATCGAATCAAAAAGTAGATTAAAAATTGCAATCCAACGACTATTTGGCTTTCCTCCTCCATCCCTGTTCTACTCATTTAGATACAAAAAGAAAAATCTTCCTTCTCACTAGACTGATATTAAGTATGAGCCATCTAAATTCCCACCAGTTTAAAATCCAAGCGCGTACTTCACCAAGCTGTACTTGCAGCCACAGAAAAGATGACTCATCTCATTTTCTACGGAAATGTCAGCTGTTCGATAATGAAAGTGAAATTATGTGAATTATGAAAGTGAAATTATGTTAATTATGAAAGTGAATTAAGTGATTATTTTTGTTGCAGGGTGGACTTGAATTACATACTGGATCTGCATGCTTACGACGAGGTGGATTTCCAATGGTAAGTTCCAGTAGGCTCCAAGTATGGATGATGCTTAGAAATTTACACTTTCCTAAGTGTCGACCGTAAGGAGTAATTTATGTTTGTTTCCTCCCCTGGGGCATTCCAGGACAGATCGACCAAGGCTTGACACCACCATGTCTAGAAAAAATCTGTAACTTTGTCTCCGGGGTAGTTTTGGGCCAGAAACACGCCTGTGAGAATCTCAGCCCCCTCCGACCAACGGTGACCGAGTTATAGCCCGAGGCACTTTCGGTAGGTCACGTTGTAGACTCATCTTTGATGCTTCATAACTCAACAACGCATCACCTGATTAACAAGTTTTGTATATCATTGAACTCGTCTTGAATTATAGTTTATTTTGAAAAAGAAAATGTTAAAATTTGAAAATTTTTTACTTTTAATTTGTTTGACCTTTTCCTTTTTGGCCTAGCTTGACCTTTTCCCAGTTGAAATTGCCCTTTTAGACATCTCAAAAATGTTTCTTCATAAAATATCTTTCGATAGCAAAAAAAAAAAATGCGTTCTTGCTATAAGTTCCGAATATTTAGCACCTAAGGTAGGTATGTACACGGTTTTTGACCATTGCGGTAGTACAGCCTTATGTTTAACGCCGCAAATATAGCGATTGCTTTTGTAATCGGTCGCTGGAAATCATACTCCATTGTCTTTACGAAATTTTAATCGTAGAAGTATCCGAATTTATGACAATTAACACGCGCCCACCCGAGGGGGTGGGCAACCGGCCTCCTCAGGTTTCCAAAGGTAGTAAAAAACACCTTCGCGCAGCGCCACCGTACTTCATGTACCTCTAACTCGAAATTTTTGCAGCTTCTGGCAAAATTTTAGGTCTGGGTCATACCAGGTCAGACCGCCAACCCAGGTCAAGAGATCTAACCTCAAACTTTGGGAGGTGCATAAATCATACCAAATTTAGCCTATCGTGGTTAGAATCGCATTACATAGTAAGATCGCCTAGCAAGATAATTTTTCGTAGCAGGATTTCTATATCGATAACCGGGAGCAGGGCAAAGGTCATGATCTTTCCATTATAAATGCATGGGGCGATTGGTAAATTTTGATAACTTGCGAGAATTGAGAATTGTCGAGAATTGCGGTGGAGGTTGTATTTTTACATTGTCGTGTCTGACTTGCCACTGCAGTTTGATTAATATTCTTTTTACCATACAGACCTAAGCCTGGCTCTAGGTCAAAGCAGGTTAATTTTGACATTTGACTAGGCAATATTATAAGATACATAATCCGTTTGGGCTCAACAAGAGTGTTCCAATGGTGCTGAACTTTTCTTTCTACGGCTCTTCTCTGTCACCTATTATGCCACAAAATTTAGGTTTCCACTTAGTTCCCGTAAGAAATACTGTGACATTGAGCAACCTCAAAGGCGACACGACCAAACGATTGTATGTAACATATTCGGTAGTGATTAAAACTGGCTATTTAGCGGCATCACTCCCAGTGCACTGTGTCATTATTTATCTGGGATTCTCGGATCCGTGTCAGCTATGAAATGATCACCTTGTAAAAATATCATGAGGCAACCTGTTCAAGCGACCAAGTCGAATGCGTTACAATTTCAGGACATTTTGTCGAATATATGAGCAGATTCAAATTACCTTTTGGGAATGAAAGCCTTTCAGACACGTTTGTTTACATTGCATGAATCCTCTCAAACATATGCTGTGCTGCACTAGATCAGCTTGCATCGATTCTATTTTTCATCTCCGGGAACGATGTAATTGTGTGAGTTAGTGGTGCTCATAGGATAAGTTATACTTGTTTCAATTATTGATAAGGTCGCGACATCTTTGTAAATTTTCGTTTAAGGCTGAAAGGTTCATTATTAATAAGTTCATTTGCCCTCGTCTCCCTCGAAACAAGGAATCTCTTTTATCACTTTTAATGGCTGCAGTTTTTCTGTTTATAAATATTGCCCAAGTTGTTGCCAGTTCAGTTTTTTATACATTTTGTACAAGTTGTTCTCAGTTCGATTGTTGGAGTCGGGGTCTCACTAAAGTCTGCAATGGACTTGTCACGGAGACCCCGACCCCACCATCCGAACGAGCAACTCCCACAATGAAGGGTTGATTTTAGAAGCCAACGTTTAACGTCCCACACAGCACAGGGACGGCCGCCTCGCTCAGGTCACCCTCTCACCAGTCAGTTGCCAGCCGACCTGTACGTCGGGTAAGCTATTGAGCGCCGGAGCGTCTCAGCGGAACCGATCCCAAGCCTGGACATGCACTGCCACTGCATGCTTCTGAGCCGCGGGCCGGAGCCCAACGCTCTACCAACTGAGCTACCGGGGCGGCAAGGAGGCGGTTTTAGGAGTTGGTGTCTCACTAGAGTCATCAAGGGACTTTTACGGAGACCCTGACCCCACCACCCAAACGAGCAACTCCCACGATAAAGTGTTAATCAAGGAAACAAAGTTGAAAGTCCCACAAGGCATAACGACGACCGTCTACCTCAGGTCACCCCCTCACCACTGAGTTGCCTGCAAGCCTTCAGCATTTACGGTGCCTACCACCTCCCAGTTGACCTAAATTATTTTTCCAGAAGTTGCAAAATGTTGTGTTAGAGGTAGATGGAGTACGGTGGCGCTGCGCGAAGGTATTTTTTTACTACCTGTAGAGACCTGAGGAGGCCGGTTGCCCACCCCCTCGGGTGGGCGCGTGTTCATTGTCATAAATTCGGATACTTGTACGATTAAAATTTCGTAAAGACAATGGAGTATGATTTCCAGCGACCGATTACAAAAGCAATCGCTATATTTACGGCGTTAAACATAAGGCTGTACTACCGCAATGGTCAAAAACCGTGTACATACCTACCTTAGGTGCTAAATATTCGGAACTTATAGCAAGAACGCATTTTTTTATTTTTGCTATCGAAAGATATTTTATGAAGAAATATTTTTGAGGTGTCTAAAAGGGCAATTTCAACTGGGAAAAGGTCAAGCTAGGCCAAAAAGGAAAAGGTCAAACAAATTAAAAGTAAAAAATTTTCAAATTTTAACATTTTCTTTTTCAAAATAAACTATAATTCAAGACGAGTTCAATGATATACAAAACTTGTTAATCAGGTGATGCGTTGTTGAGTTATGAAGCATCAAAGATGAGTCTACAACGTGACCTCCCGAAAGTGCCTCGGGCTATAACTCGGTCACCGTTGGTCGGAGGGGGCTAAGATTCTCACAGGCGTGTTTCTGGCCCAAAAATACCCCGGAGACAATGTTTCAGATTTTTCTAGACATGGTGGTGTCAATTTGAAATATTTTTGGTCGTTTTGTCCTGGAATGCCCCCCCGATCAGTCTCTGGACTGTGTTTCCCTACACTGAGTGGACGGCGGGAGCCCGATTGCCGTATGGAACATGATTTTCATATTTTGAAGACGTATCTGTTGATGCAGATGGTGCTTTGTGGTGTTGATGGCCAGTCCCGCAGCCTGGGAACTCGGGGGCGGGGCATGGCGTCGCAGCTAAACCTGGCAACTTGGACAAACAAGGCCGTGTAAGGAAATCACGGACCAAGAGGGGAGGGGGAGGAGGTACCGTCCAATGCCCCTCAGCTATAGCGCTGCTAGAGACTATGTCATGTTTAGCCTCCTAGTCTTGGAGCCCAAACAGAGCGATGTTAGAAGCGCGCGCTTCTCGGTCGGGTAGGGGCGGGAGTGGCGCGGGGTTCACGTCGGCGGCATTGTGTGCGGCCCGATGGGCTGATGAGCGCGGGGGAGAGAGTCCGCACACAGCGGCGTTTAATACGGAGCGGCTAATGTGCGTCACGCCTGCTACCTCAATCCGCCCAACTGCCATATCGCCCTCATAAACCTCCCTCAATAGCCCGCTCTATAAAATTATCATACGCGATATAAACGATGCGCGCGACACCTGTCAGCGGCCATTGTGGCGCGCCGGCGGTAATGGTGGCGCTGCCTTCACCGCCTATTGCTGCTGTGTTTGCCGGGCTGATTGTTGGGGCGTCCGCCAACAGGGGTGGTCCGTATTGGCCGGCTTCCCGCGCGCTGGCGGGATGTGTCCGCCGGCCGCATAATGAACTGTGGTTACGGCCTGACGTGACTGGGCGCTGCCCATCCCGCCGGAGGGAAATACAAATAACGCGCTGCACCACCGGTGGCGCGGGGGTCGTCTGCTGAGAGGTGGACGTATGATTGTGCTTGCCTGGATCTGGGAATAGCTGAGCGGTCAAATCAGAGTCTGTTGGCGTCTCACGATTTTTTCTAATACCCCTGTTAAGATTTCCGAGACCGTAAATCTATAGTCGTCGATGTTTCCAGCATGGTTTTAAGTTGTGTACCGTAAAACTTACTTTACTCATTGTGTCATTGAGGGGTATAGCCAGAAATTCAAGGGGGGCTAATTTTTTTTAACGAACGGTGACCAACGAAGATTTTGTTCGTAGGCGCCTGTGAGATTACGGTCGGAAGGGCTTCCAGCTCCTTAGCACGCGCATTGACGGGGCGGGGGTACCCGCCCCCTCGGTTATTTGGGGATAGCATAAAAACGGCGGTGCTACGCGCCGCCGTACTTGGCATACATTTTGTTTGATCATTTTTACAACTTTTGTCAAAATTTTAAGGTTAGGTCATCTCAGGTCAGGTCACTAGTACAGGTCAAGTAGCCTGACCTCAAAGTTTAAGATAGAAGAAGTAGGAACAGGATGAACTTATCCGATTGAAACTCATACCACAGAACGGGCGCACCGAGTTCTCTAAAATATGTTGCGGTATTTTTTATCGTTGACCTAAGGTCAGGTATGAGTCATGAACTATCTATTGGAAATACATGGGAAAAGTGGTTTTAACTAAATAACTTGGGATTTGATGGCGATGGAGTGTTTATTTTAGCTTCATTAGATTGGCCTTGTCTGCGGTCCTAATGATATGCATTTTGATCTAATATAATCTTGACCTGACCTCAAGTCAGGTCACATGACATATTTGACCTAATTTGACCTAGCAATGTCATTTTATACATCATTCGAGTCGGCTTGCTGCGAGGATTCCAATGGTCCAAATTGTTTTGCTCTATCTTTGCTTGTTCAGATGTAATGATCGAAAACTTTCATTTACATGTTATCCCTATGGGGGCATGTTTTGATCTCTAGTGACCTTAAATGTGACCTGATTTTCGATGGAGAAGTGGATGGGCTACCCAACGCCGTTTACCGTTTTTCGCTATCTAGCGTGGTTCTCGAAACCTTAGGGGGGGCGAATACCCAGAGCGAAGGTGGCTCAGACCCCGTCAATGCGCGTGTTAAGAATGTTTTTAATTGCCTCGCACAATGATTGAAGTATGGCACACTAACTAAGTCGTTCAATTTGATCGTTAAAGATAGAATAATTATTTGTAAATGGACGAGTTTGAACGGTATGGGAACGGTTGCGGCGCGGCCCAGTGCAGGGGAGTCTGTATACACCGCGGCAGTTCCCGTCTGTACACACCGCGGCAGTTCCCGTCTGTACAAACCGCGGCAGTTCCCGTCTGTACACGCCGCGGCAGTTCCCGTCTGTACACGCCGCGGCAGTTCCCGTCTGATTTCTGGCGAACTATTACTCCGCAGCTGGGAGTCGACGTACCACGCGGGTGTTTTCTCCGTAGCTTTCGTAGGCTGACATGGCCGGCACCCTTATGTTTCTAAAATGATATTTTGCAAAACAGGTTTTCTGAGTTTCCCCTATGACAGTTAGTTTGTCCGCAAATCATTGACAAAAGTATTGCCGAGTGCGTGATCGGTAGCTGGGAGTTAAAACACACGTGTCAGCGGAAACACGGCCAGGCGACCGGCAGTTCGCTAGCGAGGCGGCCAAAACAACCCAGCCTAGTGCGCTTCTATTCAACCGGGCGGTTGTATTGGCTGCGCTGAGTGTTTCGCAAAGCCCCGAACAGTGAAACATTTCGTTTGGAATACAAATTAACCTGTCTGCTTCAGATTGAAAACATTTTATAGTTGGAACTGTCGTCACCGAGACACTTTCTTCTTGCCTGAGACTTTCTTGCGTTTTGAGATTTTATATAATAGGGCCAATCCAACCAAAAGTAGCGAGAAGTGGCGTGTTGGGTTTGTGACTTAGCTAGTGTGACGGGAATATACATTTTCTGGCACAAATGAGAGGACCCATCCCCTCGTACCCTTCTCGAAAGCCACGACAGAAGGGCATTGGAAAAGCTGTCGCTCCCTGTCGTGTATAAGATGGATTTGTTTGTGTTGTTTCAGCGTTGAGAAGCAGTTCAGCGTTCCCGGAGGCTCCCACATTGACGAGGTGAGGCAACAGACTGCCACGGGGTCTTCTCCCGTGGACTGTGTTTGAACTGTTGTGTAGACTGTGTTGTGTTGTGTGAATTGTGTTGTGTGGACTGTGTTGTGTTGTGTGAATTGTCTTGTGTGGACTTTGTTGTGTTGTGTGAATTGTGTTGTGATTTGTGAATTGTGTTGTGTTGTGTGAATTGTGCTGTGTGGATTGTGTTGTATGAACTGTGTTGTGTGAATGTTCTCTTTAGACTGGTTCCAGAGTGCGAAAGAGCAGGTGTCCGAACCTATATTAGCATTCTCTTGTAATGTCTGGTCAGTGTTGGAACGTAAAAAACCGTGTCGAAACAGTGCAAAGATAATCCAGCTTGAAGTTATCTACTTAGTTTAGAGGTGCGTTCTGGCCTGCCTCGTCACGTCCCTCTTCAGCTAGGGACAAGGAAACTGCAGCATAATGATCCGTTCCTGTGATGTTCCTGCGGACGTGAAGGCGAGGTGTGATGTTTTTTTCCGAGTCGTCCGATCTTTACAGAATTTTCGAGTTGTAGCACATCTTGCTATCACTCTTTCGACCGTGCGACCCTTTGAGAGCACAACTGAAATGCGCCAATATATTTTTGGTAAATTCTCGTGCATTTTATCGACCATTTTGCAAGATGTATTGTATTTATACATTTGTTTTGTTGATGACTTCGGGGAATGTGACGCCAGCGACCCTCTTGTTTTACCAGTTTGGGTATGTCAGATTGCTCCAGCTGCCAGTTTTTCTCAGTGTGTATTCTCACCCGTTGATGTAACGTTTTCTGGGTGAAGCTACCAGCGTGCAAGGCCCGGCCCTCATTGCCAGGAAGAGAGTGAGTTGAGACCCGGCAGATGTGTTATAGTGCGATGTGTGCCGCCGCAGAGTGAGCTGAGAACCGGCAGATGTGTTCTAGTGTGATGTGTGCCGCTGCAGAATGAGCTGAGACCCGGCAGATGTGTTATAGTGCGATGTGTGCCGCTGCAGAGTGAGCTGAGACCCAGCAGAGGTGCTCTAGTGCTATGTGTGCCGTCGCAGAGTGAGCTGAGACCCCGCAGATGTGTTATAGTGCGGTGTGTGCCGCCGCAGAGTGAGCTGAGACCGGCAGATGTGTTCTAGTGCGATGTGTGCCGCTGCAGAGTGAGCTGAGACCCAGCAGAGGTGCTCTAGTGCTGTGTGTGCCGTCGCAGAGTGAGCTGAGACCCCGCAGATGTGTTATAGTGCGATGTGTGCCGCTGCAGAGTGAGCTGAGGCCGGGCAGAGGTGCTCTAGTGCTGTGTGTGCCGTCGCAGAGTGAGCTGAGACCCCGCAGATGTGTTATAGTGTGATGTGTGCCGCCGCAGAGTGAGCTGAGACCCGGCAGATGTGCTCTAGTGCTGTGTGTGCCGCCGCAGAGTCTGGGTACAGTCACGTTGGAGCGGGAGGGCAGTGTGCGGCAGGCCGACTTCGAGGGCTTCGTACACGGCATCCTCTGGGAGAAGAGCGTGCCCGACTCCCGGGGAAAGCCCACTGAGATGCTGCGTATGAAGGTAAGGCCGGCGCCGCGGCGGCCAGAACACCACGCGGCTGGTGGGCACTGCGAGCTGCCCGTCTCATGGTGATGAACCCTGTTTTGCTTTTAGAATCCTGAAATCAATACATTTGAAATTATTCTTCGCCGGCCAATGCCGCAACTCCAATTTTACTTACACCGGGTAATTCGCCACAATTCCTTCTTCACACATTTAGGCTGGCATGAGAATTGTCGTACTGACGGTGAGTGCAGTCGATGTATGCATATACCCGCCTCCTGTGTACTTACTCCTCACAGTTAATGTGCTGAGATTGGTGAGGTGAGATTTTTTACTATACTCCAGAAACATCGCTCTGTTATGGCTGTCACCCCTCCCACTGGAAATCCCCCTCCTCCCTGTCGGTACCCGAAATGAACTGGGGCACTTAAAAGGGGGCTTACCACCCTGTTTGCCCCCCAACTATTAGATCCACCCCGGAGTCAAACCGGCGTCCTCGCGGCTGGCACACTGTTGTCTTAAGGTGACCAGATCTGGAGGCTATCTCCCCAACTATAGCCAAGAAACGTATGTTCTATTTTCCTCAGATTTTAGCCTAAAGGTACTAGACACATTACTTTATAACGAATGGTTACAATATTTTCAGGAATTTACGCACACTTTGTGCCCGTATCCATCGAAAGGTGAAGCAAAGAAAAAAGTCCGTTTTCGGCAACAATTGCAAACTTTGGACCCCTGCTAAAGGGGGTCAAACAGCTCCATAGATCAAAATAAATGACACATTTTTGTGCACGTCAAACTACATTAAAAAGCGTTCGGGAGTATACAAAAAGTCAAATTTTTAGATATCCCATTTTAGTCCCTCTACCTGGGGCAGACGGTAGTCCGGGGGGCACTCACCGGCGAAGGTAACCGTTTTCCAATGCCGCTGTCCCCCTTTGTGCGGCTCTACTGGACCAGGAGCCTGCTATTGTCGATAAATTTCCCTAAGTATAGTCTAATTGAGCAAAGTATGTTTTTGTGCGTACTCGGGCAGGCACGCCTTTGGACATGCACAGAGTAGGACGCGCAAATGTATGCGTGGACAATCTGTGATGAGAAATCGGTGAAATAGCTGATATGTGCCATAGTCTAAACCTAATTATTATAAGCCGGTGCAGCACTCGCCGTACACGCCCCGTTGAATATTCCTGCCCGTCGCGATACGGCGCTGCCTCCAGTGGAGCCGTTACTCCGGTCCACGCGCTAGACCGTGTCGCCGGTGACCGTGCTGAGACGGTTTCCCTTTAAACAGCGGCGCGGTGCGAGCGTGCCCAGCCCTGAGCGGCGAGCCCCTGTAGCGCCGGTGTGCCGACACGGCTACTGTAAACCAGCAGCCAGCTGGCGGGTAATCCGGCCGGACCCAGCAGAGGGCGCCGGGCCGGGGCCGGCTCCGTGGAGAGATCTGCTCCTATCACCGCCATTCACACGTACTTAATCAAAGACCGCGAGTCGGGCCGGCCGACAAAGGCCGCTGTTTACCTCATGAATATAAAAGGTGGTATTATGTGGATAGCCAGGAGTGGATGAGTGGCGATGGTGGCAGGCAGCTCGGGCCCCGCCAGCTCGCGGCCGAGCCGCCGCAGCTCGCCATAAAACTCTTGTCATAATAGTGTTCTCTGAGGTGAAAGGCTGTCGCGGCGGCTCGAGCCGACCGTTTTTTGTGTGCCGTGTACACTTGCGCAGGGAGCGGGGAGCCGGCGGAGGCAGATGATCGGATCTGTGATCAGTGCCGACCGCGCCCCCGAGTGGCTGGGAGCCGGCACCATCACTGCTGAATGCCCGCCCGGCTCAATGGCCGCCACTCGTGTCCCGCGCTCCAAATGCCGCATTCACACTGGCTCTCAGCTCAAGCGTCGCCTTTGCTGCACAAAGGCCGGATTAAAGCAATAGCTGCCAGCGCCGCTCATGGTTTGTGATTGCTTTTATATGATTATTCTAGCAAGCACTGTCGTGAGTAGGCTTTGTAGTGTTGCCGTCGTTTCCACCGATAAAGTATATCACCCGCGGATGTTTAGGAGACTGATATTCAATGCCGTCAACGCCCAAGGATTTTCAGTGTTTGTTCATGGAATATTTTCAACAGCTTGTTCCTCGCACACGAGGAATATGGAAGGGTCTGTGGGGATGGTTTCTCCCCTCCCACCTAGGTCCCTGGAGGCGCCTCTGTTTATGGCCCGCGGTCATAGATAGGCAGCTGTGTGAGAAATGCCGGATCTACACACAAAAGTTTTTTTTAGGAAGGAGGTGGTAGTTTTGTTACGTGACGTATTAGCTTTCTTTTTCTACTAGTGATGCGTTTAATGTAGGGGTTAGGGAAAACACATGTGCTTTAATACTGCGTTTATTTCTGACATCTCATTCCGGCAGACGTTTACCTACTGAATTGGTGCTTCTTGAAATTGATGCATAGCGTTCAGGCTTGGTATTAAGTATGCGATTTCTTTGTGCTTCAGCTGTTTCGATCTACTTTTATAATGCATTGGGAAAATGATTTGTTTTAATTGCTGTAATTCTATCATGCTTATGAATTCTGACCCTTGCGAAGAAGGGTAGGGACCCTTCTTCCTGCCGACCCTCGAAGGTCGCGCTGCTTTAAGGATCGCCGGTCGCCACTCGGTATGGCAGCCACTTTGGACCGGAGCCCCTCTTGCTTTCTCAGTGATTTGTCGGACCTGGCATCTGGGTGGTGAATTTTTACTTTAATCTCTTTCTTCGTTCCGCTGATTGGTGGTAGCACATGTCCAATTTTTTCAGTCCACCTTCGACTACTCCATGACTCCACAAGGTGTGGTGAGCGTTTCCCCGTCTCCCAGGGTGTGGTGAGCGTGTCCCCCCGTCCCTCAAGGTTTTATGAGCTTGTCCCCCGGCCCCCAGGGTGTGGTGAGCGTGTCTGCCGTCCCCGAGGGTGTGGTGGGTGTGTCTGCCGTCCCCGAGGGTGTGGTGAGCGTTTCCCCCCGTCCCCCAGGGTGTGGTGGGCTTGTCGCCCGGCCCCCAGGTTGTGGTAAGCGTGTGCCCCGTCCCTCAGAGTGTGGTGAGCGTGCCCCGTCCCTCAGGGTGTGGTGAGGGTGTCCCCTGACCCCCATGGTGTGGTGAGCGTGCCCCCGTCTCCCAGGGTGTGGTGAGCGTGTACCCCGTCCCCCAGGGGGTGGTGAGCGTGTCCTCCGTCCCTCAGGGTGTGGTGAGCGTGTCCCCCGTCCCCAGGGGGTGGTGAGCGTGGCCGGGCAGGAGCGGCGCCTGATCCTGCAGGCGGTAGGCGAGATCTGCGACACCGAGTACAGCAGCGTCTGGGCGCCCTCCGAGCGTCGCGTGGCCCGACTCATTTGCATAGGTGAGCACTCAGGGAAGTCGCGTTTAGGGAAGCAGACCGCTTTTGGTAAGCCCTATACTTTCATCACTAGTGGTGGTGTCTGTAGCAGGATAACCCTTGTTTAATCGGGTGCCAGACCTGCTGGGCTATACCCCGACACTCGCCCCCTTAGCTGAGTGGCGGCAGAGGTGTTAGCACAGGACGGGGGGTGTGGCGGCTGTGTAAGTTGCTGCGGCGGAGGAGGTGTTAGTACAGGACGGGGGTGTGGCGGCTGTGTAAGTTGCTGCGGCGGGGGAGGTGTTAGGACGGGGATGTGGCGGCTGTGTAAGTTGCTGCGGCGGGAGAGATGTTAGGACGGGGGTGTGGCGGCTGTGTAAGTTGCTGCGGCGGCAGAGGTGTTAGCACAGGACTGGGGTGTGGCAGCTGTGTAAGCTGTGTAAGCTGTGTAAGTTGCTGCGGCGGGGGAGGTGTTAGTACAGGACGGGGGGTGTGGCGGCTGTGTAAGTTGCTGCGGCGGCAGAGGTGTTAGCACAGGACGGGGGTGTGGCAGCTGTGTAAGCTGTGTAAGCTGTGTAAGTTGCTGCGGCGGGGGAGGTGTTAGTACAGGACGGGGGTGTGGCGGCTGTGTAAGTTGCTGCGGCGGCAGAGGTGTTAGCACAGGACGGGGGTGTGGCGGCTTTGTAAGCTGTGTAAGTTGCTGTGGCGGGGGAGGTGTTAGCACAGGACGGGGATGTGGCGGCTGTGTAAGTTGCTGCGGCGGCAGAGGTTTTAGGACGGGGGTGTGGCGACTGTGTAAGTTGCTGCGGCGGCAGAGGTGTTAGCACAGGACGGGGGGTGTGGCGACTGTGTAAGTTGCTGCGGCGGGAGAGGTTTTAGCACAGGACGGGGGTGTGGCGGCTGTGTAAGTTGCTGCGGCGGCAGAGGTTTTAGGACGGGGGGTGTGGCGGCTGTGTAAGTTGCTGCGGCGGCAGAGGTGTTAGCACAGGACGGGGGTGTGGCGGCTGTGTAAGTTGCTGCGGCGGCAGAGGTGTTAGCACAGGACGGGGGTGTGGCGGCTGTGTAAGTTGCTGCGGCGGGGGAGGTGTTAGCACAGGACGGGGGTGTGGCGGCTGTGTAAGTTGCTGCGGCGGGAGAGGTTTTAGGACGGGGGTGTGGCGGCTGTGTAAGTTGCTGCGGCGGGAGAGGTGTTAGCACAGGACGGGGGTGTGGCGGCTGTGTAAGTTGCTGCGGCGGCAGAGGTTTTAGGACGGGGGGTGTGGCGACTGTGTAAGTTGCTGCGGCGGCAGAGGTGTTAGGACGGGGGTATGGCGGCTGTGTAAGTTGCTGCGGCGGCAGAGGTTTTAGGACGGGGGTGTGGCGGCTGTGTAAGTTCATCATGGCGGCAGAGGTTTTAGGACGGGGGGTGTGGCGGCTGTGTAAGTTGCTGCGGCGGCAGAGGTTTTAGGACGGGGGTGTGGCGGCTGTGTAAGTTGCTCCGGCGGCAGAGGTTTTAGGACGGGGGGTGTGGCGGCTGTGTAAGCTGCTGCGGCGGCAGAGGTTTTAGGACTGGGGGTGTGGCGGCTGTGTAAGTTGCTGCGGCGGGAGAGGTGTTAGCACAGGACGGGGGTGTGGCGGCTGTGTAAGTTGCTGCGGCGGCAGAGGTTTTAGGACGGGGATGTGGCGGCTGTGTAAGTTGCTGCGGCGGCAGAGGTTTTAGGACGGGGGGTGTGGCGGCTGTGTAAGCTGCTGCGCCGGGAGAGGTGTTAGCACAGGACGGGGGTGTGGCGGCTGTGTAAGTTGCTGCGGCGGGAGAGGTGTTAGGACGGGGGTGTGGCGGCTGTGTAAGTTGCTGCGGCGGCAGAGGTTTTAGGACGGGGGTGTGGCGACTGTGTAAGTTGCTGCGGCGGCAGAGGTGTTAGGACGGGGGTGTGGCGGCTGTGTAAGTTGCTGCGGCGGCAGAGGTGTTAGGACGGGGGTGTGGCGGCTGTGTAAGTTGCTGCGGCGGGAGAGGTGTTAGCACAGGACGGGGGTGTGGCGGCTGTGTAAGTTGCTGCGGCGGGAGAGGTGTTAGCACAGGACGGGGGTGTGGCGGCTGTGTAAGTTGCTGCGGCGGGAGATGTTTTAGGACGGGGGTGTGGCGGCTGTGTAAGTTGCTGCGGCGGGGAGGTGTTAGCACAGGACGGGGGGTGTGGCGGCTGTGTAAGTTGCTGCGGCGGCAGAGGTGTTAGCACAGGACGGGGATGTGGCGGCTGTGTAAGTTGCTGCGGCGGCAGAGGTTTTAGGACGGGGGTGTGGCGACTGTGTAAGTTGCTGCGGCGGCAGAGGTGTTAGGACGGGGGGGTGTGGCGGCTGTGTAAGTTGCTGCGGCGGCAGAGGTGTTAGCACAGGACTGGGGTATGGCGGCTGTGTAAGTTGCTGCGGCGGCAGAGGTTTTAGGACGGGGGGTGTGGCGGCTGTGTAAGCTGCTGCGGCGGCAGAGGTTTTAGGACGGGGGGTGTGGCGGCTGTGTAAGTTGCTGCGGCGGCAGAGGTTTTAGGACGGGGGGTGTGGCGGCTGTGTAAGTTGCTGCGGCGGGAGAGGTGTTAGCACAGGACGGGGGTGTGGCGGCTGTGTAAGTTGCTGCGGCGGCAGAAGTTTTAGGACGGGGGTGTGGCGGCTGTGTAAGTTGCTGCGGCGGCAGAGGTTTTAGGACGGGGTGTGGCGGCTGTGTAAGTTGCTGCGGCGGGAGGTGTTAGCACAGGACGGGGGTGTGGCGGCTGTGTAAGTTGCTGCGGCGAGGAGAGGTGTTAGGACGGGGGTGTGGCGGCTGTGTAAGTTGCTGCGGCGGCAGAGGTTTTAGGACGGGGGGTGTGGCGGCTGTGTAAGTTGCTGCGGCGGCAGAGGTGTTAGCACAGGACGGGGTGTGGCGGCTGTGTAAGTTGCTGCGGCGGGAGAGGTTTTAGGACGGGGGTGTGGCGGCTGTGTAAGTTGCTGCGGCGGGGGAGGTGTTAGCACAGGACGGGGGGTGTGGCGGCTGTGTAAGTTGCTGCGGCGGCAGAGGTTTTAGGACGGGGGGGTGTGGCGGCTGTGTAAGCTGCTGCGGCGGCAGAGGTTTTAGGACGGGGGTGTGGCGACTGTGTAAGTTGCTGCGGCGGCAGAGGTGTTAGCACAGGACGGGGGTGTGGCGGCTGTGTAAGTTGCTGCGGCGGGAGAGGTGTTAGCACAGGACGGGGGTGTGGCGGCTGTGTAAGTTGCTGCGGCGGGGGAGGTGTTAGGACGGGGGTGTGGCGGCTGTGTAAGTTGCTGCGGCGGGGGAGGTGTTAGCACAGGACGGGGGTGTGGCGGCTGTGTAAGTTGCTGCGGCGGCAGAGGTGTTAGCACAGGACGGGGTGTGGCGGCTGTGTAAGTTGCTGCGGCGGCAGAGGTGTTAGCACAGGACGGGGGTGTTGCGGCTGTGTAAGTTGCTGCGGCGGCAGAGGTGTTAGCACAGGACGGGGTGTGGCGGCTGTGTAAGTTGCTGCGGCGGGAGAGGTGTTAGCACAGGACGGGGGTGTGGCGGCTGTGTAAGTTGCTGCGGCGGGAGAGGTTTTAGGACGGGGGTGTGGCGGCTGTGTAAGTTGCTGCGGCGGGGGAGGTGTCAGCACAGGACGGGGGGTGTGGCGGCTGTGTAAGTTGCTGCGGCGGCAGAGGTGTTAGCACAGGACGGGGATGTGGCGGCTTTGTAAGTTGCTGCGGCGGCAGAGGTTTTAGGACGGGGGTGTGGCGACTGTGTAAGTTGCTGCGGCGGCAGAGGTGTTAGGACGGGGGTATGGCGGCTGTGTAAGTTGCTGCGGCGGCAGAGGTTTTAGGACGGGGGGTGTGGCGGCTGTGTAAGTTGCTGCGGCGGCAGAGGTTTTAGGACGGGGGGTGTGGCGGCTGTGTAAGTTGCTGCGGCGGCAGAGGTTTTAGGACGGGGGGTGTGGCGGCTGTGTAAGTTGCTGCGGCGGCAGAGGTTTTAGGACGGGGGGTGTGGCGGCTGTGTAAGTTGCTGCGGCGGGAGAGGTGTTAGCACAGGACGGGGTGTGGCGGCTGTGTAAGTTGCTGCGGCGGCAGAGGTTTTAGGACGGGGGTGTGGCGGCTGTGTAAGTTGCTGCGGCGGCAGAGGTTTTAGGACGGGGGGTGTGGCGGCTGTGTAAGTTGCTGCGGTGGGAGAGGTGTTAGCACAGGACGGTGGTGTGGCGGCTGTGTAAGTTGCTGCGGCGGGAGAGGTGTTAGGACGGGGGTGTGGCGGCTGTGTAAGTTGCTACGGCGGAAGAGGTGTTAGCACAGGACGGAGGTGTGGCAGCTGTGTAAGCTGTGTAAGCTGTAAGTTGCTGCGGCGGGAGAGGTTTTAGGACGGGGGGTGTGGCGGCTGTGTAAGTTGCTGCGGCGGCAGAGGTGTTAGCACAGGACGGGGGTGTGGCGGCTGTGTAAGCTGTGTAAGTTGCTGCGGCGGCAGAGGTGTTAGCACAGGACGGGGGTGTGGCGGCTGTGTAAGTTGCTGCGGCGGCAGAGGTGTTAGCACAGGACGGGGGTGTGGCGGCTGTGTAAGGTG
Source organism: Lepas anatifera (assembly GCA_034440635.1). Taxonomy (NCBI): domain Eukaryota; kingdom Metazoa; phylum Arthropoda; class Thecostraca; family Lepadidae; genus Lepas; species Lepas anatifera. The sequence goes on from JAOTON010000900.1 coordinate 89,045, forward strand.
CTGCGGCGGGGGAGGTGTTAGCACAGGACGGGGGTGTGGCGGCTGTGTAAGCTGTGTAAGCTGTGTAAGCTGTGTAAGTTGCTGCGGCGGGGGAGGTGTTAGCACAGGACGGGGATGTGGCGGCTGTGTAAGCTGTGTAAGCTGTGTAAGCTGTGTAAGTTGCTGCGGCGGGAGAGGTGTTAGCACAGGACGGGGGGTGTGGCGGCTGTGTAAGCTGTGTAAGCTGTGTAAGCTGTGTAAGTTGCTGCGGCGGGAGAGGTGTTAGCACAGGACAGGGGTGTGGCGGCTGTGTAAGCTGTGTAAGCTGTGTAAGCTGTGTAAGTTGCTGCGGCGGGGAGGTGTTAGCACAGGACGGGGATGTGGCGGCTGTGTAAGCTGTGTAAGCTGTGTAAGCTGTGTAAGTTGCTGCGGCGGGAGAGGTGTTAGGACGGGGGTGTGGCGGCTGTGTAAGTTGCTGCGGCGGGGGAGGTGTTAGTACAGGACGGGGGTGTGGCGGCTGTGTAAGGTGCTGCGGCGGGAGAGGTGTTAGCACAGGACGGGGGTGTGGCGGCTGTGTAAGTTGCTGCGGCGGGAGAGGTGTTAGCACAGGACGGGGGTGTGGCGGCTGTGTAAGTTGCTGCGGCGGCAGAGGTTTTAGGACGGGGGTGTGGCGACTGTGTAAGCTGCTGCGGCGGCAGAGGTGTTAGCACAGGACGGGGGTGTGGCGGATGTGTAAGTTGCTGCGGCGGCAGAGGTTTTAGGACGGGGGTGTGGCGACTGTGTAAGCTACTGCGGCGGGAGAGGTGTTAGCATAGGACGGGGGTGTGGCGGATGTGAAGTTGCTGCCGCGGGAGAGGTTTTAAGACGGGGGTGTGGCGGTTGTGTAAGTTGCTGCGGCGGGGGAGGTGTTAGCACAGGACGGGGGGTGTGGCGGCTGTGTAAGCTGCTGCGGCGGCAGAGGTGTTAGCACAGGACGGGGGTGTGGCGGCTGTGTAAGTTGCTGCGGCGGGAGAGGTTTTAGGACGGGGGTGTGGCGGCTGTGTAAGTTGCTGCGGCGGGGGAGGTGTTAGCACAGGACGGGGGGTGTGGCGGCCGTGTAAGTTGCTGCGGCGGGGAGGTGTTAGGACGGGGGTGTGGCGGCTATGTAAGTTGCTGCGGAGGGAGAGGTGTTAGGACGGGGGTATGGCGGCTGTTTAAGTTGCTGCGGCGGCAGAGGCGCTAGCACAGGACGGGGGGTGTGGCGGCTGTGTAAGTTGCTGCGGCGGGGGAGGTGTTAGGACGGGGTGTGGCGGCTGTGTAAGTTGCTGCGGCGGGGAGGTGTTAGGACGGGGGTGTGGCGGCTGTGTAAGTTGCTGCGGCGGCAGAGGTGTTAGGACGGGGGTATGGCGGCTGTTTAAGTTGCTGCGGCGGCAGAGGCGCTAGCACAGGACGGGGTGTGGCGGCTGTGTAAGTTGCTGCGGCGGGGGAGGTGTTAGGACGGGGGTGTGGCGGCTGTGTAAGTTGCTGCGGCGGCAGAGGTTTTAGGACGGGGGTGTGGCGGCTGTGTAAGTTGCTGTGGCGCGAGAGGTGTTAGGACTGGGGGTGTGGCGGCTGTGTAAGTTGCTGCGGCGGCAGAGGTTTTAGGACGGGGGTGTGGCGGCTGTGTAAGTTGCTGTGGCGGGAGAGGTGTTAGGACGGGGTGTGGCGGCTGTGTAAGTTGCTGCGGCGGCAGAGGTGTTAGGACTGGGGTGTGGCGGCTGTGTAAGTTGCTGCGGCGGGAGAGGTGTTAGGACGGGGGTGTGGCGGCTGTGTAAGTTGCTGCGGCGGCAGAGGTGTTAGGACCGGGGGTGTGGCGGCTGTGTAAGTTGCTGTGGCGGGAGAGGTGTTAGGACGGGGGTGTGGCGGCTGTGTAAGTTGCTGCGGCGGCAGAGGTGTTAGGACGGGGGTGTGGCGGCTGTGTAAGTTGCTGCGGCAGGAGAGGTGTTAGCACAGGACGGGGGTGTGGCGACTGTGTAATTTGCTGCGGCGGCAGAAGTTTTAGGACGGGGGTGTGGCGGCTGTGTAAGTTGCTGCGGCGGCAGAGGTTTTAGGACGGGGGGTGTGGCGGCCGTGTAAGTTGCTGCGGCGGGGGAGGTGTTAGGACGGGGGTGTGGCGGCTATGTAAGTTGCTGCGGAGGGAGAGGTGTTAGGACGGGGGTATGGCGGCTGTTTAAGTTGCTGCGGCGGCAGAGGCGCTAGCACAGGACGGGGGTGTGGCGGCTGTGTAAGTTGCTGCGGCGGGGAGGTGTTAGGACGGGGGTGTGGCGGCTGTGTAAGTTGCTGCGGCGGCAGAGGTGTTAGGACGGGGGTATGGCGGCTGTTTAAGTTGCTGCGGCGGCAGAGGCGCTAGCACAGGACGGGGTGTGGCGGCTGTGTAAGTTGCTGCGGCGGGGGAGGTGTTAGGACGGGGGTGTGGCGGCTGTGTAAGTTGCTGTGGCGGGAGAGGTGTTAGGACGGGGGTGTGGCGGGTGTATAAGTTGCTGCGGCGGCAGAGGTGTTAGGACGGGGGGTGTGGCGGCTGTGTAAGTTGCTGCGGCAGGAGAGGTGTTAGGACGGGGGTGTGGCGGCTGTGTAAGTTGCTGCGGCGGGAGAGGTGTTAGGACGGGGGTGTGGCGGCTGTGTAAGTTGCTGCGGCGGCAGAGGTGTTAGGACGGGGTGTGGCGGCTGTGTAAGTTGCTGCGGCGGGAGAGGTATTAGCACAGGACGGGGGTGTGGCGACTGTGTAATTTGCTGCGGCGGCAGAGGTGTTAGGACGGGGGGTGTGGCGGCTGTGTAAGTTGCTGCGGCGGGAGAGGTGTTGGCACAGGACGGGGGTGTGGCGGCTGTGTAAGTTGCTGCGGCGGGAGAGGTTTTAGGACGGGGGTGTGGCGGCTGTGTAAGTTGCTGCGGCGGAGAGGTGTTAGCACAGGACGGGGGTGTGGCGGCTGTGTAAGTTGCTGCGGCGGGAGAGGTTTTAGGACGGGGGGTGTGGCGGCTGTGTAAGTTGCTGTGGCGGGAGAGGTGTTAGCACAGGACGGGGGTGTGGCGGCTGTGTAAGTTGCTGCGGCGGCAGAGGTGTTAGGACGGGGGTGTGGCGGCTGTGTAAGTTGCTGCGGCGGGAGAGGTGTTAGGACGGGGGTGTGGCGGCTGTGTAAGTTGCTGCGGCGGCAGAGGTGTTAGCACAGGACGGGGGTGTGGCGGCTGTGTAAGTTGCTGCGGCGGGAGAGTTGTTAGCACAGGACGGGGGTGTGGCGGCTGTGTAATAGACCAAGTCGTCAGAAAATAATTTCCGATTTCGGATTAAGAGTAGTGATTTTATTATATCATGATATGTAGCAAACATGATGCAAGCAAAACAAATCCGATGAATCTACGTTAAATGGGCGCGGAACGGCCTTTGTTGAAGGCATGTTTTCAGTAGGACGGCGTTGAAGTCTCCATTGACTTCACAATGCATTGTTGTCAGTATCCTTGCAGCACGGTAACTTGGTTACGAACATCAAAACGTCGGATCTATTTGTAGCTAGGCGGATGCACTGGATACCCGGGCAGCTGCTGAGAGGCCAAGGCACCCTCTGGCCCTCTCCTGGTCACCTCCTTGCATTGAAGATAGGGGGATTTCTCGAGTTTTGAACCTTAACAACTTTGGCAATTGTTGACGTTTAAAGGGAATGTGGCACCTTGGTCGAATCCTGGAATTTAGTGTAATTAGGGGTACTTTTAGCCAAAAATCATGGAACCATCACTGATTTCTCTGAAAAATGCACAATAAGCTCAATATTTTTATTTTAAATGCGTCTCTATGGGAAAATAAATATATGCCTGTGGATGATGTCATGATCTGGCAACCACTACCATATTCAATAGGCTTCAAGGTCTTCGATTAGCTGATACTCACCGTAACGTCAGCATATGTCGTCACACCAACAACTGACAACTGTGGCCTGCTGCTCAGGGTGCATGAGGTGTACATTTCAGGTAGGTTTTAGCTTTCATCTACGGAAGCTTCGAGTTTCAAGACAAATGAGATATTGAGCACCGGGCTTTCCGGCATGCTTTACAACTTGGCTATCTCAGTCAAAATCACGTTATAAAGGTGCGACATTCCCTTTAACAACGCACCAACCTTTTGGATTATACGGTGTAGCCAACTCTCATCCTGTTGGGAGGGATAGTCAGGTTGTTCTCATTCACTGTCCCTGACCGGGATTGGAACCCGGAACCTATGGTGCAGGACACAGATGTGCTGCCTACTGCAACACAGCACCCCCCTCCCACTCCACCCTTAATAACTTTGGCTGGTCAGCTGGTTGAGCTTTTTCTCTAGTTGAGCACCTACTCAGATTTGGGTCTGGTTACGAGCGTGGTTTGTTTGTGAGACCTTGGAGTAAGACAGTGTAGTAATGTAATAATCACATGATCAGTCTGGAGGCTGTAGGTATGCTATCCTGTGCTCACTCTGAGCCTTCCTGTGGAGGAGATCAAGATGTTGTAGACTACTTCTATGGAAGTTGTTGACTTACTCGTTCATGGTCAGGGCGTGGAACTGTGTGTGAAGGAGGTAATGGCCGACTCCGAGGCTGTGTTCGGATACGACAGGAGGGACGGGCTCATCAGGGCTAGGCTTACTCACAGGCAGATGACCGGCAAAGTGAGGCGCGAGAAAGACCATGCAATGGTATGCTTATATAAAAAAATGGATAACAAGTAAAGCTCATGTCTAATGTACTACGGAATTGATGTGTATTGTGTAACGTGACCTATTGGAGTGCCAGGTCATCTGCAAATATATGATGGTTATTAAGACATACTCACAGCATTAAGCTTGCGTCAAACAAATAAATGCGGCAAACAAATAGAATTAGTCCTCAATCCAGTTTCTTTCAGAACCGTGTGTCCCAAAATGCCCAAGACGCAGGATAGCACACCTACAGCCTCCAGTCTGATCATGTGATTATTACATTACTACACTGTCTTACTCCAAGGTCTCACATACAAATCACGCTCGTAGCCAGACCCAAATCTGAGTAGGTGCTCAACTAGAGAAAACGCTCAACCAGCTGACCAGCCAAAGTTATTAAGGGTGGAGGGGGACGGGGTGCTGTGTTGCAGTAGGCAGCACATCTGTGTCCTGCACCACAGGTTCCGGGTTCCAATCCCCGTCAGGGACAGTGAATGAGAACAACCTGACTATTCCTCCCAACAGGATGAGAGTTCGCGACACCGTATAATCCAAAAGGTTGGTGTGTTGTTGAAGGGAATGTCGCACCTTTATAACGTGACTTCGACTGAGATAGCCAAGTTGTAGAGCATGCCGGAAAACCCGGTACTCAATATCTTATTTGTCTCGAAACTAGAAGCTTCCGCAGATAAAAGCTAAAACCTACCTGAAATGTACCCCTCATGTACCATGAGAAGCAGGCCACAGTTGTCAGTTGTTGGTGTGACGACATATGCTGACGTCACGGTGAGTATCAGCCAATCGAAGCCCTTGAAGCCTATTGAGTATGGTAGTGGTTACCAGATCATGACATCATCCACAGGCAGATATTTATTTTCCTATGGAGGCGCATTTTCAAATCAAAATTTTGAGCTTTTTGTATATTTTTCAGAGAAATCAGGGATTTTTCCATGATTTTCGGCTAAAAGTACTCCTAGTTACACTAAATTCCAGGATTCGACCAAGGTGCCACATTCCCTTTAAACGTCAACAATTGCCAAAGTTGTTAAGGTTCAAAACTCGAGAAATCCCCCTATCTTCAATACAAGGGGGTGACCAGGAGAGGGCCAGAGGGTGCCTTGGCCTCTCAGCAGCTGCCCGGGTATCCAGTGCATCCGCCTAGCTACAAATAGATCCGACGTTTTGATGTTCGGAACCAAGTTACCGTGCTGAAAGGATACTGACAACAATGCATTGTGAAGTCAATGGAGACTTCAACGCCGTCCTACTGAAAACATGCCTTCAGAAAAGGCCGTTCCGCGCCCATTAAACGTAGATTCATCGGATTTTTTTGCTTGCATCATGTTTGCAACATATCATGACATAATAAAATCACTACTCTTAATCCGAAATCGGAAATTATTTTCTGACGACTTGGTCTACTGTGTAAGTTGCTGCGGCGGGAGAGGTGTTAGGACGGGGGTGTGGCGGCTGTGTAAGCTGTGTAAGTTGCTGCGGCGGCAGAGGTGTAAGCACAGGACGGGGGGTGTGGCGGCTGTGTAAGTTGCTGCGGCGGGAGAGGTGTTAGGACGGGGGTGTGGTGGCTGTGTAAGCTACTGCGGCGGGGGAGGTGGTAACACAGCACGGGGGTGGTGTGGCGGCTGTGTAAGTTGCTGCGGCGGCAGAGGTGTAAGCACAGGACGGGGGTGTGGCAGTTGTGTAAGTTGCTGCCGCGGCAGAGGTGTTAGGACGGGGGTGTGGCGGCTGTGTAAGTTGCTGCGGCGGCAGAGGTGTTAGCACAGGACGGGGGTGTGGCGGCTGTGTAAGGTGCTGCGGCGGGGGAGGTGTTAGGACGGGGGGTGTGGCGGCTGTGTAAGTTGCTGCGGCGGGGGAGGTGTTAGCACAGGACGGGGGGTGTGGCGGCTGTGTAAGTTGCTGCCGCGGCAGAGGTGTAAGCACAGGACGGGGGTGTGGCAGTTGTGTAAGTTGCTGCCGCGGCAGAGGTGTTAGGACGGGGGTGTGGCGGCTGTGTAAGGTGCTGCGGCGGCAGAGGTGTTAGCACAGGACGGGGGTGTGGCGGCTGTGTAAGGTGCTGCGGCGGGGAGGTGTTAGGACGGGGGTGTGGCGGCTGTGTAAGTTGCTGCGGCGGCAGAGGTGTTAGGACGGGGGGTGTGGCGGCTGTGTAAGTTGCTGCGGCGGGGAGGTGTTAGGACGGGGGTGTGGCGGCTGTGTAAGTTGCTGCGGCGGCAGAGGTGTTAGCACAGGACGGGGGTGTGGCGGCTGTGTAAGCTGTGTAAGTTGCTGCGGCGGCAGAGGTGTTAGCACAGGACGGGGGTGTGGCGGCTGTGTAAGTTGCTGCGGCGGCAGAGGTGTTAGCACAGGACGGGGGTGTGGCGGCTGTGTAAGGTGCTGCGGCGGGGGAGGTGTTAGGACGGGGGGTGTGGCGGCTGTGTAAGTTGCTGCGGCGGCAGAGGTGTTAGCACAGGACGGGGGGTGTGGCGGCTGTGTAAGCTGTGTAAGTTGCTGCGGCGGCAGAGGTGTTAGCACAGGACGGGGGGTGTGGCGGCTGTGTAAGTTGCTGCGGCGGCAGAGGTGTTAGCACAGGACGGGGGTGTGGCGGCTGTGTAAGGTGCTGCGGCGGGGGAGGTGTTAGGACGGGGGTGTGGCGGCTGTGTAAGTTGCTGCGGCGGCAGAGGTGTTAGCACAGGACGGGGTGTGGCGGCTGTGTAAGTTGCTGCGGCGGCAGAGGTGTTAGCACAGGACGGGGGTGTGGCGGCTGTGTAAGGTGCTGCGGCGGGGAGGTGTTAGGACGGGGGTGTGGCGGCTGTGTAAGCTGTGTAAGTTGCTGCGGCGGCAGAGGTGTTAGCACAGGACGGGGGTGTGGCGGCTGTGTAAGTTGCTGCGGCGGGGGAGGTGTTAGTACAGGACGGGGGTGTGGCGGCTGTGTAAGTTGCTGCGGCGGCAGAGGTGTTAGCACAGGACGGGGTGTGGCGGCTGTGTAAGTTGCTGCGGCGGCAGAGGTGTTAGCACAGGACGGGGGTGTGGCGGCTGTGTAAGTTGCTGCGGCGGGGGAGGTGTTAGCACAGGACGGGGGTGTGGCGGCTGTGTAAGTTGCTGTGGCGGGGAGGTGTTAGTACCGGGCGGGGGTGTGGCGGCTGTGTAAGTTGCCGTCCTGGATTCGCGGGACGCCGGCGATAGTGGTGGAGCTGTCGTGAGGCCGGTGTCGTTGGTGAGAGTTGCCAGCCCCGGCGTCCGATACCGGCTGAGAGTTGGAGCCGCCGCCAGATCGACCGGCTCCGACGCGGTGAGCAGAGGCGCGCCCAGGTCACCGGGCCCCGCCCCAGCGGGCACACCAACGCCCCTCGGCTCACTTTCTAGTAAACTTCAGCTTTTGAAGCTTAGCAGGATACTAGATAATAAGAGTAGGAGATAAGAGTACGCAGCAGCTGTTTTGGTTACTAAGCAACCACTGAGATGGCGGAGGCCTTGTTATCGAAAATCTAGGCGAGTTCATTGGTTGCTACAGATTTAGCTTGCTTTTGTTCTTCCTGCCGGAGTAGAGAGCAAAATAAGTTTTTTTGGCGCCCGTGGTGTAATATTTCTTAACCAGGGAATATTGTAGACTCTGCTCCTATTTTCAATAGTCTATGATTACGGTCTGTCATCTGTGAGAAGCATGAGCTTGGACTGGGCCTCAGGACTGGAACCCACGTTAAATGCCTGTCAAAATTGTTTATGAGGACTTTCTTCCTAAGGGAAAATGTCCTGCAAGAGTACGTGGTAGACATTGTGCAAGAGTGCGGATGCGTAAGAGATACGAATTTTTCGCACGGGGCAGAGCTCGTAATTCATATTTAGAAAACAAAACATTCTAACATAAAACTTTCTAACAGTATCCCTGTATATTTAGGCCGATATAAAATCCTACAGTCGCCTGGTTTGGCGACAAACAACTTTTCGCAATATAGCCTATGCACCTAAAGCACAGCCTCCTCTTCTGCGCACTCTACCACTACCAGTAGAGTACGCACGTGAATGTTTACTTTTCTTGGGCTCGTGACGAGTTCCTATTAGAGACATCAAGCTGAAACAAGGACCGTACATGGACAGTTGTCCAGGCTAAACAACTAAATACAAATTTTAGCCGTATGGCATAAAGGAGAAAAGTGAAAGCCTTTAGACAGTCAGGTGCGTGCCTTTGCGCGGACTTTCTGGTTTGAAGCTGAATGGGTTTTCAACATGTTCCGTTCGACTGAACGGAAATGAGTGGGTGCTCGCGGACAATGGTGTGCATCCTCGTAAAACTAGCGAATTAAGTGGTCCACGTTACAGACAGGGTAAATAAACATTAGGAACTGTATCAAGATACTTTTACTTCAATGAAGATGATCGAAATTAATCACCGTGCGTGTTTCAAGTCCTTCAAGCGAATACTCTTGGACTTTGCACCGAGTTTTGTTGAAACGGTTGGTTAATGTTTCACCGAGGAAATAATGCTGTAGTAAGCGAGGGAATTATTATTTTAGTATGGACTGCATAAATGAACTGGTGGTCACCTGTTGGTTTGTACTGCATATTCCACTCCATAAGACTCAAAGTCAACATTTTGACTCACTAATTTGTCATTGAATTGCTGAGTTGTTTGGGATTCCAGTTCATCTTCCCCCTTTGGCGTATTTACCTTGTGTTGCATATTCTGTTTGTTTGTGGTTCAAATGCAATGTTTTGACATTTCAATGTTTCATTTCATACTCTGTCTTTCCCGAGCTGTCATATGGTAATAGGCATCTATGATGAGACTTGCAAGACGCCCCTTGACCGGCTTGAAATTATTTGGTATACCATCCTTTTTTGCGTGCAGCATCGACCTAGAATACACTGCCACCTGCGTATCATCATCTTGTGTGGTTCAAAATAATCGATTTGGTAATGGGAGAGAACTTGATATGCTTCTGCGCACAAGGGCCTGCCCTCACGCTTGGCAGTTTTCCAGTGCACGGCTTGTTGGAGAAACACACGCACACGAGTAATGTCACGCAGCTCCCTGCGTATGTCATTTGACGGAGTGGACGAGATGAGACGATGGTTGATTGGCAACCATTTTGATTTAAGTACGATAGCTCCCCCTCAGTTCCATCTGTTTGTATGTTCTTTGGTACAGTTTGATCCCACAGTCACCTCTAGACTTGGCAACTGCGTTTTAATCGACGAAATTGTTGCGAACCTTTATATTTCTATATTATCAAAATGCTATCTTTTAAAACATTTTACTATGCTGTGCTGTGCTGCACTCTGTATAATCACGTTAAAATATGTATCCGCTAATATGTAACTATTCCGTGTGTTTTATTCCGTGAAAGCCTTATCTCACAGAACTTGAACTGGCACCACATCTTACCTGTTGTTCACCTATATCAGTTGACAATAGCTAAAGTGTCCAGCCGTCGATTTCCATCATCTAGGTGTGTCTGGATACCTGGCAGATTGTAAAGGCGACTCTTGGCAAGGTGGTGCCTCATATTCGGTCCAGGGACTCGTGTTGACGCAGCATATGCATAATTCTGCCAACAACTGTTATCCGTAAATACGGGTGTACTTGAGGACTATTTCTTCAAATTCCATGTCCATAGATTCGTTCCAGCCCAGTGTGACAAACCCTCCGATAGAAAACATGGCAGTTCAACTTCCCCGGATGGTTTTATCTAATTTGCGTAAACTTGCACGGTAAAGCTTTCTCTCTGGCTGGCATTCCAGTGTGGCGGGGCCTCGCTCGATCCCCCTACTGTTCATCGCTTATACCATGCCCTGCTTGGGATTCCGTTGAGTGTGTGATTTCTGTACTTTTTCTGAGATGATCATGTTGTTGTCAGCTTAAACGACCACGCTAAATTAAGCATCCATTAGGCAGTCGCCGTTGTATGACTAGCTTTGTAGCGCCACCTCGCCGTGAGCCGATGCATTTCAAAGGCGGCGCCGCGCCCCCGCTGTGAGTACCGCTCGGCTGCCTAATACAGCAATACACCGGCCCTCGGCGTGCCTGTAACCAATACAGTCATAAAGCGCTCTGAAGCGCCGCTCGGCTACCTGATAAACACGGCCGCCGGCCGGCGCCTGCACGTGTGCGCTGCCCCGGCCGGCGAGGCGGCAGCGGCACGCGGCGGGCGGTACCTTCCGCACCAGTACCTCGGCGGCAGCAGCCAGCCACACCATTGTGCCGGCCCCGCGTGCCGCGCCGCTGGGGGCCCGCCGCTCAGCCGCTCGCCTCAGAGACGCCGCCGTCCGCCGACGCGCCGTTTTTACCCGGCCTCTGGAAGGGTGCTCCGCCAAAAGAACGGCACCGGCGTCGGCGGGCCTTGCGCGTGAACTGGGCTGGAACGGAGCGCGCTGAGAGCGCAGGTCACAGGGGTCGGCACGGGGCAGGTCACGTCCGGGGTCACCGGTCGCCTGCGCTGGAGCATAGCTGGATGTGCGATTCAGACCACTGATTGAAACTGTTTTTCCCTCAACATTTGTATGGGCTAGTAAACGGGAAAGTGTTCAAAACAGTATGGAAGATATATAATTTGCTTCTTGCCAGTTCCTGGTTTCACGGGTAACTTGAACCTTATACATGTGCTCTTTCAGGTGACCGGCTCTTAGGCATGTGTACCATTGAGCATACTGCATTAATCGATAAATCTCCTGAGATCTCGGGGTGGTGCGCTATCACGCTGGGCACTTCTCCACAGGACGCTACTTGGACGCCGCCGGCCTGCGTCGGGCGTTCGAGGCCGCTGTGCCTGTCGCTGCCGACGAGACGTCGTGACGGTGTCGGCCGCTGCTGGCCGATGTGCTGTCCCTGCTCCGGCCCTGTGGTGTCACCTCCGTCGGGGCGGCGTCTCAACGAGCTCCGCGTGACGGAGCCGGGCGGCAGCTGTATGTCTGAAGTGAAGGCAGTGTCCCAGATGACATGGCATCCCCCAAAAAGACTCGAAAAAGGTTGGGTTACTTCTTTGAGAAACGAGAAGTGAGCGCACGTTTCGGAAGAAAGTCCCGGGTTGTGGATGTGGAATGTTTTCTCATCCAAGTCCTATAAGGAATCCAAAGTAGCAAGTTCAAGCAGGTTCTGGCTGTTCAGAGTTTCCTGAGTATTTATTTCTAACTTGGCCGCAGTTTTCACCGCTATCGTAACGTTCTAGACTGCACGCTTAGCTTTGCCAGCCGAAGCACTCTCTGACTTCGATTTGCCACAGGTGCTCATCAGTGCTCACGTCGGAAATTCCCAAAGTTCGTGTTTGGTCCTGTGGATAGTTGCGTCAGTGGTGAAGTTCGATCTCCTGTAGCGTGTATCCTGGATTGGAGGATATGTTGGTCAGCATGAAAGGCTTCGTGTTTGAAGAAATCTAGTCGGAATCTGTTTATTTATAAAGACAACTCTTAAGCAAAAAAGAAAAATACGTGGGCGAGCTCTAGAGTTTCAAGCACACCTGGTGCGCTCCGACATGTCTGAAGAGTCGGCTTGAAGCTGCCTGGACATAGACAATAGTGAATTCTCGCCTCGCGCTCCCTGAGTGGTATTCTGTTGCGCTACCTTTTGTACGTGATTTTAGTTCTGTTTATAAATGGACGATGTGGAAGTGTATGGAATTTTGTGAAAACAGTTATCAGCCACCAAAATGACCAGGCTTGCGAGTGGTGCTTTGTTCGTGATAGACATTGGTGCTAGCTTTGTTAACAGTTGATCGCTAACCGGGTGATTCAAAAGTGCTGCATGTTTTTGTTATTTATTTGCTTGTCAGACGGCCTTGAAGAATATTTTTTCCAATTTATTGCTGAACATATCGATATTTTGTATGTCCACCACATAGATAACTCGATTGTGCGTTGAATGAATAGGTTTTTAAGGGAGTTGCTCCGTTAATTTGTTGTACTTTCTTTCTTCAGCTTGTAAAAACCAGCTGTTATTGGAGGAAAATTGGAGCGGGAGATTTATCAAAAATTAAACCTATTCCTTTTCTGTTCACAGTTCTGTCATTATGTAAGAAAATGCTGCTCTGTACGCCTTTATATTATTATCCGTCTATGACTATTTTATAACTGGTTAAATTATCGATCCGTGGAATTGCATGGGACGGGCCACACTGCTCATAGAAAAATAGCTGCGGTATCTGGAAGGTGGAGAATCGTCTGAAATAAGCCCTAAAACTGGGAAATGCCTCACAGTATCGTCGATGAATAGCGAAAAGGAAAATGAATCGTGGAAACGTGTTATGTTTCTTCGGCTTTTCATTACTTTTAGTGCTTCTCACAGAATTTCATATTTATGCTTAAGGGATCGATTTATAATGTATGAAACTAACCACGAACGATGAGCGAAATCAGTGCGACTTTGGCAGGACGAACGAAAACTTTGCACTACAATACTTACAGGTGAAACAACGAGGTGATTAGGATACAATAATTGAATACTGGAAGAGCGAAGCGGCGCGCGTTGTAGTCTGGTCCTTAGACTCAGTCTTTTCACCACGACCACAGATGTGATAGCATCCACTGCCTTGTAATCCCTGAATTGATTAGCACTCTTTTAAAAGCAAAACAAACTACTGTGACGGGAATGTGGCCCATTTATGACTAAACTGATACTTATGTGATCAGCGTATAAACAATTGCAGGATTGATGTTTCATTTGTCCCAGAGCTGACTGTTTGCGAAGAAACAGTGAATTTTAAAGCTCTTGTCCTCCCCATTGGGCCCAAATTTCGCCGCCGCAGAATCTACCACATCCGCTGTCAGCCACCAGGCCTCTCGGAAGCCTGAAGTTCAGAAATAGATAGCTGCTCACTAAAAAAGAAGTACGCCTGTGAAACGCTACAGATCTGTACAGGACGAGTTATGAGAAACAATAAAGTCAGGGGTACTTCGTCACGCTCTGCTCGTCTGGAAGCCCAGTTCAAATCCCATGAAGACGTCGTGTGCCCTTCAACACCTTCACTGCTGAACAACCAAAGCGATTAGTTTGGCGACAGTGTCTGTAAATCATAGCAGCGGTGCCTTTCCTAATTTGTTGCCTCCGCTTTATTAATGGAGTTGTAAAATGCGGGTTTGATGGTTTGGATGTGTTTGAATGACCTCATATGATGGGAGGTTGCGTGCAGTGTGGACTTTTGAACTGTTTCTTGTTTGACTTGAGCTCATGTCGCTAAAGCCCGTGGACGACCTCGCTCGCCTGGCATGAGACCGTGTAATAAACACTTGCCCCGATTTATGTCGTGTTCCAATTGGCTCGGTATTACCTTTATCTTCAGTTTATGCGCTGTGTAAACTCAAGTGCGCTCTCCTATCCCTGACTTTATTACGGCTATGGCATGCTATCTTGTGCAAAGCGATGGCTGAAAGCTAGTGATGGCCGAAACCACTTTACAAGTTCTCGTCCCAGAAAGACGATCCTGCTGATGCTCGGTCCAAAGTGTTTGCACTTTTTCCACTAGCAAAAATACACACAAACGCAATTTAGGGCAAGGAAATACAAACTGTTATGAAGTATTTCTACCCATTTCTAGACAGGACCGTCGGAGACCCCTTTACTGAAAAGGAGGCCCCTAAACGGCCCACAGAGGTGGCCCCTTTACTTATAAAGAAAGTCCACTAAACGGCCTATCCAGGAGGCCCCTTTATAAAGGAGGCCCAGTAAATAACCTACAAAAAGGCGCCTTTATGTATAAAGGAAGGGGGATGAGGTGGCTTAGTGGATAGCACCCTTGTCTTCTAAGCCACCGGTCCCGGGGTCAGAGTCCCGGCGGAGCCTCTGAATAAGTCGATCTGATCCCCAAAATCCCTTCCAACAGGGTGAGAGTTGGCGACGCCGTATGACCCTGGCAGTTTGTGCGTTGTTAAACCCCAACAATTATTTATAAAGGAGGCCCCTAAACGGTCAACATGGGAAGCCCCTACATAGAAAGCCCCTAAATACAAAATAGAGGCCCCACAAGCCAGGAGGCCCCCTCAGGACCCGGGATGGTAGGTCTTTGATTCTGACCCCCGCAGGAATAGGTCGGTGGCGACACCTGTGGTGTGAGGTACTGGATCAGATATGCATGCCGTGACCTGGATCCAAAGAAATATTGCGAGATGGGAAGAGGCACATGCTAAGGAACCAATAACAGTGAACGTAATTATGTTGAAAACTGTGCACATAAAAATGAAAATATGAACGTGTTCACGAAAATTGCTAACCTATTAGTGCCCAACTTATTTTTTTGCGCAGAAGCTCCAAGATCTGGTCATGGATTTGTGATTATTTTACGAACGGCAAAAAGTTCGTTTTAGTGTTAAGGGCTATATCACTTAAGAATATATACATAATATATATATATATATATATATATATATATATATGTTACAGGCAGGGTGAAGAACCAGGCATTCTGCAGAATGCCTAGGCATTCTGCAGATTGCCCAGCCAGTTTGGCATTCTGCAGAATGCCTAGGCAATCTGCAAAATGCCTAGGCAATCTGCAGATTGCCAAAGCGTCTGGGCATTCTGAAGAATGCCTAGGCATTCTGCAGAATGCCTAAAATTTCAGGCATTCTTCAAACTGCCTAACGCAATTTGCTCAGATAAGCATCCAATCAGGCAGTTATTCGCTACCAAACAATCTATTTCATCTCGCCCAGTGTTCCAAACACTCCACAGGCCAGGAATCGCTTTATGGAGCCTGTGGTTCCCAGTTACCGTTTCCAAAAATACATCGGTTTTGTGACTAATTTCTTTGATCAGATACACATTCAGTAGTTTGATTTATACTGATCAATTTCACCACTTGTGGGTCCGATAAGACCTCCCTTGGTTTTTCGCAAATGTTTCCGAGTCAATTTAAGTGAGAGCCTCGTCACTTTGCACTGCACACCTCTAGAGTGATTGACTCCACAACGTATGACCAAAATTGGCATAGGGCAGGCCAAGTCAACGAGTTTTGAATACATTTCGAAACCCATGTAAGACGATTATAGTATTCCAAAATTTAGGCCGACAGGGTGTAACTCGGCGTCTAGAAGAGAAGAACTAGATTAGGTTTCTAAACATCATGCGAAATCTTTTGAAGGGACAAACCTGTCTGCTGGCAACCATTTTTAAGTCAGGTCAATAATAAGGTCACCAGAGGTCACGAAAAGTCACAGTTTTGAAGTTGTTTGGGTCTTTAACTTTTGGACGAGGTAAGTTACAGCAGTAAATTTGACATAATAGTGACGAGCATGACCAAAAGATTCAAATGATATACAACATGAGCCTGGAAAGGTTTTTATTTGATTTGACCTTCGCTTGAGGTTAAGAGTGCGATGGTACGTTTCAAAGTCATGTTGCATACCATTCAAATGTTTGGGTCTAGATGAACTCATCGATGCCTTTGACTTTGTTCTATGTGTAATGGTTAGCGAGTTATAAAGGTAAAAAGCTAATAGTTATCGTTATAAAACTTATAATGTTATAGGTTATAAAGCTAAGTTGGTCAGAATTTGACTCATTTTAGCCCTCTGTGACGTCACGGGTCTACAGACATGGTTCAAGCTGACTTTGAAAGTAAAAGACAGTAAGACACTTCCAGCGCCGTTTCAATTTTTTCCGTGTCAGCTCCAGTTCCCGAGACCGTAGTGGGGGTCAGATCGGACCCCTCCCCTCGGTTTTTCGCGAATTATTATGCGCCGATTTAAACAAGACGTACGTCATTTTTCTGGCCTTTAGGGTGATTAACTTGACAACTTACCATCAAATATTAACATCAGGTCAGATCCGGTCAACAAGTTATGGCATCCTTTCTAAACCATGTAAGGCCATTTTGTTCTCCTAAAATGAGTCTGAAAAACAGGGTGACACCGAATTATAGAAGAACTAGATTATGTTTTGAAAAATCATTCAAAAGCACTTGAAATGAAAAATATACGCGCTTACTACTCTAGACCTGCGGCAACACGTCATGGTGCTTGCGGGTGTTTCAAATAGCCCAAAATTATTTTTCAATGGAGAAACTCGAGTAACGTAAGCAAAACGGTCATTCGATAACAGGTAAAAAAATTGAAAAAACTATAAAATCACTAACCTTTGCAATGACAAGTTTCTTCACGTACCCTTTTAACCCGCGCCCCACCGAGGGTCCGGCGCCACCTTCGCTCCACCGGGGGCCATCGATGACCCCCTTCTAACTCCGAACATATAAGGGTTAGCGAAAATCTCCGAAGTGCATTAAAAGCTCGCGTAAATTCAGTAAGAAATTACTTCACATGTTTAAGCGCTCAGGTCAGTGGTTTGACCTTCAGAGGTCAAGTTACTTCACGATAGGCCATTTTCACTCAAATATGCAATGTTCAAGCAAACAGGGCATAACTCTTATGCAATTAGAGCTATTGAGATCTGGTAAAGTACATTTGATAGGAAAAGGCCAGACCCTATGACCTATGGGATCCGTGAAAGGGTGTTGAAAACTGCTGTTCTGAGCAGTCTGAGCATTTGCAATCATTTTTGATACTTTTAGATCATAAGACAGCTTTTCCTCATGATTTTGCAATGGGAGAGGTCACCTCGTGACCTGACCTCAGGTCAGGAAATCGAAAAATCCCGGATATAGGGGAAGTCCGTGCAAGAGTACGCACTTAACTTTCTAAAGGCTTTCACTCTTTTCCTATAAGTCTAACAGCTAAAATTTTTATGTGGTTGTTTAGCCTGAAGAATTGTCAATGTATGGTCCATGTTTCAACTCGATGTCTCTGAAAGTAACTCGCCACGAGCCCATCAAAAATAAAAAGTCACGTGCGTACTCTTTCCGGTGTGGGTCGGTAAGAGTACGCAAGAGAGGAGGCTGGAGTACGCATTGATGCCCCGCTGTGCTTTAGGTGCATAGGCCATGTCGCGAAGTTTTTGTCGCCAAACTAGGGGATTGTATGATTTTATATGTTTCTGAATATACAAGAAGTATGTTGCAACGTTTAGTTTTCCAAATATGAATAACAGACTCTGTTCCGAGCGAAAATTAAATTTTCCTATCTCTTAACCCTTGCCCCGGTGGCGGGTACGAGCCACCTTCGCCCTGGTGGGGAGCTAAAAAGACCCCCACGATCTCAAAAACTAAGAGAGCTAGAAAAAAGCGCAAAACCGCAATCGAAAGCTCTCCAAAAATGATATCGAAAATACTTGGTCATTTTTCTTGTCAGGTCAATATCAAGGTCACCAGAGGTCAAAATAGGTCAAAATCGCTAATATGAGGTGTACTAAGAAAACCTCGTATATCTCAGAAACTATGATAGCTAGAAACATTTTTCTAACACCATTCGAAAGCTCTTGAGATGCGCTTTCATTATAGTGGCATTCATTTTCGTGTCAGGTCAAAGCCTAGGGAGCTACAGGTCACCAGATATTGGGCATATTCTTGGGAATGCCCATAGCCACCCATGCATAAGGGCGTTTACTTTTTCGCTAATAGCTTCCAAACCAAACAAGATACAGCCATAGTTTATGTACCATTGCAATCCTCTCGTCAATACAAATCGAATGATATATGATATTGCTATGCCAGGTCAAATTTAAGAATTTGACCTGACCCAGGTCAACGGTCTGACCCAACTTGACCTGGTATAGTCATGATGTATATCATTTGACTTCCAGTGACTATACAAACACTTTGGTGACAAAATAAAAGCTCTATCTTATTTTATTCAAAATTTATAGAGAAAAACACCAAAAATGCTTATTTGACCTAAGGTGACCTTTTAAAGGTCACAAGTCAAAAATTTTGGGATCAGCTCCAGAAATTGGCTAAGAGCAAGTCGCAACCGATGTTTGAAGTTGATTCCATCCATACTTACTGAGAAAAGCTCATTTCGTGATTTTCCCCATGTATTGACAATGGGGAGGTCATGCTCTGCACATGACCTTAGGTCACCAATATCAAAAATCCCGGAACAAATGTTGTAGCTCCTGGTGGGCCCAATATGTGGTATGAGTTTCAACTTGATCGATTAACCCTTCTTTTAGTTATGCGGTCCTAAGTATTTTTTGAGGTGAGGTCACTTCACCTGGCCTGGTGACCTGACCTGATATGACCTTGAGCCAAAATTTTCAGGAAAGATGTAAAAATGATGAAGGAACAGCTAGACCAAGTTTGGCGGCGCTGCGCGCCGCCGTTTTTTGGTCACTTTGGAAAAACCCGAGGGGGGGTCTAAAAAGACCCCCCACCCGGGCGAAAGGTTAAGCATGCGCACTCTTGCCCAATGGTCTACTACGTACTCTTGCCGGACATGCTCCCTTGGGAAGAAAGTCTTCATAAACATGTTGGCAGGCATTTTAGCGTGAGCTCCGGTCCTGGAGCATACTCCTAGCTCAGCTTTCTTACTGATGACAGACCGTAATACAATGCTTTTGATAATAGAAGCATGGTCCACAAGTTTACCCACTTAAGAAATATTACTTCAAGGGCGCCCAGAAACTTATTTTGCTCTGTACTCCCGCGAAAAGAACAGCAGCACGTTGAAATTTGGTGTGCAGCCTAGGTACTGATCTTGCTTTTTTATGCCAGGGTATCCACCATCTCAGTGGTTGCTAAGTAACCAAAACAGCTGCTGCGTACTCTTATCTCCTGCGTACTCTTACCCGCCCTTACCCTACACCTTGTAGACCCTGGAGGGGCCGTGAGGTTTAGGAAGTTTCAAATTGATCGACTAATAAATGTAGCTCTTATAGAGCTCAAAAATTGAAGTGAGGTGACTTTGGTTGACCTCATCTGGTGACCTGACCTTGGGTGACCCGGGGTAAAAAATGTCAGGGATGGTGTGAAAATGATTGGGTGAGAGATAGAGCCCTCAACCGCGGTGCTGCGTCTCGTCGTTTTTCTGCTATCCTGAAAAACCTTAGGGGGGCTATCGATGGCCCCGGTGGGGCGAGGGTTAAATCCTATCTGTGCCCCAACAACCAGGCTCGGCAACTCTGTCGTAGCAATCCCCTACCCTCGCAAGTGTTGCCACACTTCGCGACGCATTCCTTGAAATAAGCTTTGCCCCTTTGTTCTGCATCATTTAAGTAAACACCCCTCCCGCAAAATTCTCACACACACTTTAGAGGCAGGCGAAGGTGCTTTGCACAGAACGCCCTATAAAAAGTCCTTAACTAACTAACTAATTGGTCTAAATTTGACTCATTTTGGCCCACTGTGACGCCACGGGTCGACGGATCTGGTTCAGACTCGGCTCCAAAGTAGAAGACGGTGAGGCACTTCCGGCACCGTTCTATTTTGTTTCGTATTACCTACTTCCGGTTCCTGAGATCCTAAAGGGTCCGATCGTACCCCTCTCCCAGGCGGTGGTGTGAACAAAAGGAGCCCAGGAGGGACCGGGTTAACAGTGAGAATCTAATGCGAGACAATTGGAAACAGAGCAAGTAATCAGGAAATCAAAACTGGCTCATTCTACCGCATGCTTATCGTCCTGAATATGCATAATGTGCCCATGTGGCAGGCTGTACTGGATTGAACGGAGTTGATCTCGTTTGCCCCGAAGAAGCTACCAATCTTTGTGATCTGGATCGTTGCGCTGCGAAGTGCTGCGAGGAATAAGTTGGCCGTTGAGTGTTTCGCTAAAATACTACAACGAAAACTTTGTAATATTTCTATTTAAATGACTGATATTGTATAATCTTCAGCATAGATATTTAAGAAAGCTTGGTTTAATTCTGGTATGGTCTCGAAAATTAATTGGAAACAAATGATTACATGTTACTTGTAGCTTACAAAATGTCAGATGAACGTTAAGTTGAATAATGTTTTGAAATTTGCCACGCTAATCCCCAAAATTATTTTTCTGAAGCATTTCGATACTCTGACTAGATATGATGAAATTTTTTTAGAAGTAACAGTTTCCAAGTCAGTTTCGAAGACGCAACCCTTCGAAAGCATCACTCTACACGGTTTTTGAACTATCCTGAAAAGAAATGTGTGTCCAGAAAACATTGGTGTACTGAATATGTTTGAAATATTTTGCGTTGCAAAACTAAGATAGTTCTGGTAGGCTGCTAAACGTTCCAAAAAATTTACAATGTTTGTAATTTACCACTGGAGAAAAACATACAAATAATTGATTAGATCTCAAATTTTCAGCATCATGTCTCGTGTGAGATTCGAAAGCCTTCTCGACCTGCGAAACCAGACAAATCAGCTAACACACCAATGCTAGCAAATGACTAGCACGCATAAATTTTCACGATCTGCGGGACGAAGAGGAGTATGGGGTGCCCTATAAACAGAAGCAAGGTTATACTAAGCACTATATATACTAAGCAATATTAACAAAGTATTTTCTGACAAAAATTGGTGTTGGGGTAAAACTGACAACAGGATTCGGACCTGGAAGCTGTAAAAGACAGTGTTCTATGCAACCTGATCAACGATGTCCATAATCATCGTGGCCACCTGGGAAGGGAAAAATAAAAAACAGCTCCAAAGACGATTTTGAACCATATCCATTGACCCGTGACGTCACAGAAGGAAAACATGGGTCAAATTGTGTCCCATTTAGGAAACCCTTTATAGTTCGGGAACCATTAGACCTAGAACAAGGTCAAAGGCCTCAATGTGTTCGTCTTGACCCAATAATTCAAATGATATGCAACATGACCTTGAGAGGTCCCATCTCGACCCTGGTCTCAGGTCAAGGTTAAAAAATTTTGACCTCAGGTCAAGGCCAATTAATGACCTTTCAGAAACATGCTGCACATCATTTGACTTCTTGCGTCATGCTCGTCACTATAATGCCAAATTTTATTGATGTATCATACATTGTTCAAATGTTATAGACACTAACAACTCCAATACCATGACCTTTGGTGACCTTTTTATTGACCTGACCTCACAATGGATGCCAGCATGCCGATTTGTTCTTTCAAGTGGTTTCGCATAATATAAACTTTAATTAACAAATAATATACACTTATAAACTTGATCAAGCTCTTCTACAAGCCGAATTACACCCTGGTTTTGTCAGCCTCATTTTGGAATACTATAATCGTCTTACATGAGTTTCAAAATGTCTTCAAAACTCGTTGACCTGGCCTGCCCTATGCCAATTTTGGTCATACGTTGTGGAGTCAATTACTCTGGAGGTGTGCAGTACAAAGTGACGAGGCTCTCACTTAAATTGACTCGGAAACATTTGCGAAAAACCAAGGGAGGTCTTATCAGACCCACAAGCGGTGAAATTGATCGATATAAATCAAACTACTGAATGTGTATCTGATCAAAGAAATTAGTCACAAAACCTATGTATTTTTGGAAACGGTAACTGGGAACCACAGGCTCCATAAAGCGATTCCTGGCCTGTGGAGTGTTTGGAACACTGGGCGAGATGAAATATATTGTTTGGCAGCGAATAACTGCCTGATTGGATGCTTATCTGAGCAAATTGCGTTAGGCAGTTTGAAGAATGCCTGAAATTTTAGGCATTCTGCAGAATGCCTAGGCATTCTTCAGAATGCCCAGACGCTTTGGCAATCTGCAGATTGCCTAGGCATTTGCAGATTGCCTAGGCATTCTGCAGAATGCCTGGTTCTTCACCCTGCCTGTAACATATATATATATGTATGTATGTATATCTTCTTTTAGGCAATGACGATTGAAATTGATAGATGAGTCACCTTTTGAGAGCTTCTTTTGATGTTTTTCTATTGTTCGTATTAGGAGTCTTATATCAGGTGATGTTTCGTAAATCAATGATCCAAAATTCATGCAATTCCGACTAGTTTCAACTGTATGCGGTACAATCCATTTAACAAAAACTAGTTTCAATGCGGTACAATCAATTTACCCCCCCTCACAATGTGAGTGCTTGATGCGTGTTAATCTGCATGTTTAGTGAGGGCTTATGTTCGTGTATGTGGAGTGCCTCGAGAACTGCTAGTTTGCGTGTGTCGTCTGTGGATGTGATAATGCATGTGTTCTGGACTAGTATTTTGCGTGTTAGCTCAGTGTTGTGTTCATCATGCATGTGTTGTTTGATTGCTCCGTGTTGTAGATGCATAGTGAGCCGTCGAGACAGTTGTTGTTGTGACGCCAATGTAGTAATCTGCTTGAGGTCTGCAACCCACAAGTGGGCGTGTTAATTTATAAACATTAGTGCACTTTAGCGGCTCCGCCTCGACTGGCTTGTTGGACATGACTAGGTTGCGTGTCTTTTTTGTCGTGTAGTAGATGTGGAGTTCTATACGTTCGCCTGCTAAACATTTACATTTCTAAACATCTAAACATTTAGAAGGCGAACGTATAGAACTCCACATCTACTACACAAGACACGCAACCTAGTCATGTTCACCAAGCCAGTCGAGGCGGAGCCGTTAAAGTGCACTAATGTTTATAAATTCACATGCCCGCTTGAGGGTTGCAGACCTCAAGCAGATTACTACATTGGCGTCACAACAACGACTCTGTCTCGACGGCTCACTATGCATCTACAACACGGAGCAATCAAACAACACATGCACGATGAACACAACACTGAGCTATCACGCAAAATACTAGTCCAGAACACATGCATTATCACATCCACAGACGACACACGCAAACTAGCAGTTCTCGAGGCACTCCACATACACGAACATAAGCAATCACTAAACATGCAGATTAACACGCATCAAGCACTCACATTGTGGGGGGTAAATTGATTGTACCGCATTGTAGTTGATATTGCAAGAAATGTATACTGTGATTTGTATTGCATTTATGCATCGTCAGTGTTAATTGTGTTGTGAACCTGCTTAAAATGCGTCACGTATAGGTGAGTAAAACATGGTATCTTGTATGAAATGTCCGATTTAAAATGACTTGTACCTATTTAGTAAATGATTGTTTAAAACATTTTTTTGGAGGATTACATTGTGACATGTTAACTTTTGCCATTGCCTCATGGAAGTGTCCTAGTTTTTTTAGCTCATTCTAATCACATCTAATTTTCAAATATAAATATTTGAACTGTTAACAGCGACGTGCAGCCCTTGAAAATAATTGTTCGAATACAGTTGAAACTAGTCAGAATTGCATGAACTTTGGATCATTGATTTACAAAATGCCACGTGATATAAGAGTCCTAATATGAAAAATAGAAAAAAAGATCAAAAGAAGCTCTCAAAATGTGACTCATCTATCAATTCTAATCGTCATTGCCAAAAATATGCATATATATATATATATATATATATATATATATATATAACTGTTCATTCTTTGTTCAAAAACTGCTCTCGAGTGTCCGGTATACCCAAAAAACTCTTCCGCTCAATCTTAGAAATGGCTGTCAAGAACTCTTATTTTCTCTTCAACGGACAACTATTCAAGCAAAAGGATGGTGTAGGGATGGGACTACCCCTAGGTCCGTCCTTTGCAAATGTATTCTTGTGTCATCATGAAACACGTTGGCTTGAAAACTGTCCCTCAGAATTCCGTCCAAAATATTTTCGGAGATATGTAGATGATACGTTTGCTATATTTGAGATGGAGACTCACGCTAATCAATTCTTAGACTATTTAAATGGTCAACATCCGAAAATGAGGTTCACTAAAAAAGTTGAAAAAGATGGGTGTATCCCCTTTCTTGACATCCGAATTGAAAGAAAAGGTACGAATCTCGAGAACTCTGTCTTTAGAAAGCTGGGTTTTCCTGGATTGGGAACCAGTTTCTTTAGTTTTATTCCCTCCGTGATAAAAAGTCCATCATTAAGTCTGCCATCTTCCGTGCCTTAATGATCAGCTCTAGCTTCAAGAGCTTTGAAAGCGAACTTAACACACGCATGGACGGGGGTGGGTACCCGCCCCCCTCGGGTTTTTCGGAGATAGCAGAAAAACGGCGGCGCGTAGCGCCGCCGTACTTGGCATACCTTTTCCGTCATCATTTTTACAACTTTTATGAAAATTTTGAGGCTAGGTCATTTCAGGTCAGGTCACCAGTACAGGTCAAGTGACCTGACCTCAAAACAAGTTTAGGATAGCATAAGTCGGAGCAGGGTGAACTTATCCGATTGAAACTCATATCACATAATGGGCCCACCGAGTTCTCTAAAACATGTTCCGGTATTTTTGATATCGATGACCTAAGGTCAGGTACGAGGCATGACCTCTCCATTGGAAATACATGGGAAGAATGGTTTTTACTGAACAACTCAGTAACGGGTGGCGATAGAGCGTTTATTTTAGCTGCATTAGACTCGCCTTGGCTTTGCGGTTCTAATGATATGCATTTTATATAATTTGACCCTGACCTGACCTCAGGTCAGGTCAAATCCTTGATTTGACCTAGCAAGGTCAAATTATATATCATTCGATTCGGCGTGCTCCGCTGATTCATATAGTTTAAGTCATTTTGCTCTATCTTTACTTGTTCAGATGTAATGGCCGAAAAACTTAATTTACATGTTATCCCTATGACGGCATGTTTTGACCTCTCGTGACCTCAAATGTGGCCCGGCAAAAAAATGGTACAAATATTTTCGATGGAGAAGTGGATGGGCTACCCAACACCGTTTACTGTTTTTCGCTACCTACCGTGGTTCTCGAGATCTTAGGGGGAGCGGGTACCCGCGGTCCCGCCCCCTCGTCAAAGCGAAAGTGGCTCAGACCCCCGTCATTGTGCGTGTTAATTTCCTAAAACAAAAATTCTCCAGTAATGGCTTCCCTCTTCACATGGTAAATACGACCATAGAGTTTCCTTGACAAACGGTATTCCAACCCTCCTCAAAAGTTAGGTGTTCCAAAACTCGTGAAATATTTTGTCCTCTCCTATTTCGGTAAACAGTCATTAAACATGCAAAGGAATTGACTTCAATTTTAGCAAAGTTTTACCCCTTTCTGGACCCAAAGATAGTGTTAAAAACAGCTTCACCATTGTTTCATTTTTTCGGTGTAAAGATTTGATTCCGAAAGATTGCCTCTCTGGGGTAGTGTACAAATACAGTTGCGCTTCTTGCCAAGCGTCGTACGTTGGGTCTACTCAGCGTAGTTTGATCTCCAGAGTTAGGCAACACCAGGGAATTTCAGAAAGAACTAAAAATGTTAACAGATCCGGATTCTTCGGCAATCAGAGACCACTCTTTTGAATGTGATACACCCATAACCTTGATCAATCAATTCCTCAATAACCTCATAACCTCATAACATCATAACCTCAATCAATTCATGATAATAAACAGAAGCTCATCTAACATTGACCTCAGAATTTTATAATCACTTTATATACATGAAATTAAACCAGTTCTAAACAATACTAAATCGGCCTTTTCCTTAAACGTTGTAGAGTAGTTGAAATAGGAAGAACTTAAAAGTGCAGCCGCTTTTATGTGGTGTTTTTGTATTTGAACTGTAATCCGTGTGTTTTATGTACTGTTGTATATTTAGGTATGCCTTCGGCAATTATGCCTCCTTGAACTTGATCCTATCTACTATTGACTTATTGCTGATGATGTTTCTGTTAAGATACGAAACCGGTCCATTAAATGTCAGTTCCAACAAGTTTATTCTTTCTACGATTTCTGACCATTATGTATATATATATATATATATATATATATATATATATGTATATATATATATATATGTATATATATATATATATGTGTATATATATATATATATATATATATATATATATATATATATATATATATATATATATATATATATATATATATATATATATATATATATATATGTTCATGGGCACTAGCGCTGTCAGGTTTGCACCATTGCGCAGAGGCGTGACATACGCCGCGAATGTGCCTTTAAAAACTACTCGTTGCAGGATGCAGCAAAGTATCGTGATGAACGAACTATTAGTGCCAACGACACAAACACAACCTTAAAATAGAGTGTATAGCTCAGTGCAGAGAGGTCTTTCCCCGAGCAGTATTGTCGCGGGTTTCAGTTTCTGCAGCTCTCTGAACCAGCGTAACTTGACCCCCGCAAAATCTATTCAACAGAGTGAGTTAGAAACACCGTATGACGTAAGCACTTTTGCCGCGTTAAACCCCACCAGCATCGGCATTGAAGGGCTGACTAACAAAGGATCCAAACCAAGCTAAGAAAGCCTGCAGAATGCTCTTGGAAATATACATCAGATTTCTTTATTGCCAGCATTACAGCCAGTATATCTGAACCCCATCCGAATACTTTCTCTCTCTCTCTCTCTCTCTCTCTCTCTCTCTCTCTCCTCTCTCTCTCTCTCTCTCTCTCTCTCTCTCTCTCCTCTCTCTCTCTCTCTCTCTCTCTCTCTCTCTCTACGTTAAATGTGTACCTAAAACATGTCAAAATTCAGCCAAGTGATAAATTAACTATCAGATCCACAAAAATGCACTCTTCGAGCCTTGGAGAAAACGAAGAAGAAGCTCGTAAAGACAAGATATGCCATATCTTCTAACAAAAAATGCATTGGAGAAAATATTTTGTATACTTGTTCAAAATATATATATATATATATATATATATATATATATATATATATATATATATATATATATATATATATATTGAGTTCCACAAAACGGGCTCCGATCAGCAGATATGTTGAAAGAGGGAAGTCCGTTGATCATGGCTGGAGATCTCTTCTCGATGCAGGGGGGAGTCCTGGGTGGGTTAACGCTGGCACGGCAATACAAGCCCTATACAAAGCCTATGGGAGACCCAAAATTCAAGGGGGTCCTGAACCCCCGGATTTTCACCCATGCCGTTGATACTGGTAGGCTTAAGTGTGATATTGAGGACCGCATACCTGAAAATCGGACATTTTTTATTTGCATGCTATTCAAAAATTAACCCGCGCCCCACCGGGGGTCCGGCGCCGTCTTCGCCCCACCGGGGGCCATCGATGGCCCCCTCTATCTCCGAAAATATGGGGGTTAGCGCAAATCTGCAAAGTGCATTAGAAAGCTCGCGTGAATTCAGTAAGAAATTACTTCACATGTTTAAGCGCTCAGGTCAATGGTTTGACCTCTAGAGGTTAAGTTAGGTCACGATAAGCTATTTTCACTCAAAAATGCAAACTCCGTGAAAGGGTGTCCAAGAATGCTGTTTGAAGCAGTTTGAGCATTTGCAACCAACAATTTTTGTGGCTTTTAGATCATAAGACAGCATTTCCCCATGCTTTTTCAATGGGAGAGGTCACCTCGTGACCTGACGATGCACCTTGTAGACCCTGGTGGGGCTATGAAGTGTAGAAAGTTTCAAATCGGTCGACTAAGAAATGTAGCTCTTATGGAGCTCAAAAGTTGAAGTGAGGTGACCTTGGTTGACCTCGCCTGGTGACCTGACCTTGGGTGACCAGGGGTAAAAAAATTCAAGGATGGTGGAAAAATGATGGGGTGAGAGATAGAACCCTTAACCGCGGTGCTGCGTTTCGTCGTTTTTCTGCTATGCTGAAAAACCTTGGGGGCCATCGATGGCCCCCTGTGGGGCGAGGGTTAATCGATACTTGGTCGTCTCGTAAGCCATATCTTATGACATTATTCAAGTATCACGAGAAATCAGAAATTGGGTTAGGCGCTATGGTAAACTATTCACAAGTGGAACACAGGGGAACGTGATTAGATAATATCATGTCCATTAGATTCTTGGAAAATTGACTAATAACTTGGCTTTTAAATATATGAGCACGGGCACCAATGGGTTTAAAGTACAAACATCTACAATAAGCTTCAAATCATTTTCAAAACTACAAATTTCCACCCACTTTTAAAACCGCAAATACCCTCAATTGGAGGAGCCCTCTCGACGGTACATGAGAAAGCTAGTAAGTTGGATAACAGGCACGGCAAATATTGGACCAAGCAAGGTGATTTGGCAGCATCAAATGCGTGTATTGGAGTAGCAGGTATTGCAGATTGACAGATTTCCACAACCGTGTGATCCGGCAGCAACTGTATGGGAGAACGATCGGTGGTCATCATATTCAGGAAGTTAATCGTCTTTGGCCCACCTGCTCGAGTTCGGAGTGGAGAGCGGAGGATTCAATAGCCGGCCGGTTGGGATGTGTTGAGCGAGGCTCGTGTGGGTGCTCCGGAGATCCGCTGCGACCATCTCACTCAGAGGAAGCCGGCCCTGCCTACTGTTGCACTATTCTTGGCAGGTACGGTTCACGGGTGTGGATCCAAATGTCGCCGGGGGTACCCGGGCGCCGCCAATGAAACGTCGAAGTAAATTTTGAAGTTATTATAAGTTGTTGTGTTGCTTGTTTCAAAGATTTTGAATTCGTTTTGGGCAGTTCATCAGGCATGTGGGAAGACTACACCCTGTGTCCTACTGTCACCTTTTAATAGGATGGTTCTTGGTATTGTTTAAACTTTTGGCGCCCCGAGTCGTTTGCGACAATCCACATCCCTTATGGGTTATATCACGATGGCCTCTATATTAAAGATCATTTCTTTTGGACCAATGCTGCACTACAGGATAAGGTCTGTCCTAAAAAAGGCTACCACACGATCACTACATTTTTGCATTCGAACTTACAAGACCAAACCTATTACGGGTATTGAAGAGAATGTTCACTTTGTCGAAGTTCTAAAAAGGGGTAATTGTGGACAAGATTGATTTGCAAATCAGAAAATCGCATTTTTGTTTCCACCATCAACTGCTCAGAACAGAAATATCGCCATATGTCTTACTACCTTGGGTTGACCCAAGCATCGCATGTAATTACGAATCTGGCTGCCTACCGGGGCTTGCGGGATATAGCGTTGCAAAAGCAATGCCATTTGTTAAAATCTACCAGGTGGTTTGCGCTGCAAGATGAAAAGGGACTCCTTCATGACTTGAAATAGAATAGCCCCTTATTTTGAAGTTTGGAGCGCAGAGAAATTGAATACAGATAGATTTGAGTGAAATGAAATATGCCAATAGTGATTTCTTGACACTTTCTGCAATACTGCTATCTCAGTTCAAAACCCATTGTAAAGGTGGGACACTCCCTTCAATACATCTTATGTCTATATTGGCCTGTCCCCCTTTTGGGTTGACACTTGACTTTTCACGGCTGGTTGAGTGTGAACAGTCCGAGAGAGAGACTAACAGGTGACCTAAATAATCGATTGCGCCCTGGCAGCCCTGACGCGCCCGACACTTGCGCGCGACGGCGTGACCGCCTGTCTTCGCTGGCGTGACGTGGGCGGCGCCGGGGCAGCACAGGCGGCTTTTGTCAGGAGATCGGTGTCGGCGGCTGATCTGACGCCGCCGCTGACGGACAGTAGAGCGGTGGCCCTGTTCGCCGCCGCCGCCAGCCGGCGCGCGTGTTTCCGCAGGCTGTAGGTCTTGTGGCGTCTGCCCGGCCGGTAAATATTTTGTCTCCGTGACAAAACCGCCATAGACAGCACCCACCTGGAGCCGACGGCCTGACGAAACGTCTCTGCTGCATCGAAGATAGCGGAAACAAAGCATTGCAGTCAAATCCGGCTCGGGGTCTGATCCGGTGGCTGGGGTCTGTACTCACTGATGCCAGTCGGAGACTGGTGGAAGGGCGGAGGACGGCAGCGGTACCTTGGGATGAGGGCGCGGGTGTCGTGGTGACGATGCCGGAGCGGCTTCTGACACCACCGCGCTGGTGAGCTCGTCATCGGGAGAGGCTGGTGAGCGGGGAGAGGCCGGCCCCTGCTCCGTCCCCCCTGCGGCCGTCATTAGCGGACTATGTGGGCGCCGCGCTGCCGCCGGACCCCGCTTACCGACAGATAGGCTAACAGCCTCTGACGAGACTGGCGACGGAAACGTCGCAGCAGGCGATAGGGCCGGGCCGCGCCGCTCCTGCTCAGCGCTCACGTCATGTCGTCCGTGGTGGGTGTTGAGCTGGCACTGGTCTGGTGGGCCCTGCCACTCCTCACCACTAAAATTCCCGATTTCTGCTAATTTGTGAAGAAAACGAACAAGTTTGCAGTCAGCTTATGCAGAAGCAGGGGCACAGATGGGGGGGGCACAGGGGCGCGTGGCCCCCGCCCCATCGATCGGTGCCGGAGTGCCCCTTTAATCACTAGGCGTAGAGGCCTGTTTGGGCTGTGCCGCTCGAAATTTAGTGCGCTATGCCGTTGAATCTAGTACCTTGAATCTAGTTGC
Organism: Lepas anatifera; assembly: GCA_034440635.1. Lineage (NCBI taxonomy): Eukaryota > Metazoa > Arthropoda > Thecostraca > Lepadidae > Lepas > Lepas anatifera. Next base: position 119,765 of record JAOTON010000900.1, read on the forward strand.
AACTAGACCGCATGTAACGATTAAAACTATTGTTTGACAATTAAGTACCTTTTTAGTCAGCTAGGGCAATTCTTTGTCCTGTTTTAAAGCACGCAGGAAGAGCATGGGCACCTAATCCGTGTCCTGTTAATGCCTCACCGTCGCCAATAATCTTTCGTGTGAAGCTAGTCTTGGACCTCTTGGGCTCACCTGGTAACTCCTGAGCTGGTATTGCGTCCTTGAGCTGATCACGTGCCCTCTGAGCAAATCATTGTCTCCTGAACCTATCTAATGCTCTCTGAGTTAGTCTGATGCCCCCGAGCAAGACCACAATGCTCCCGTTGCACAACACACAACTCAACTCCCAACTGCAGTGCACAGCTCCCCTCGCAAAATGCAGCTAACGAGGAATGAGTATCGCTAAAGTGGCTTGTGATGCCTAGGCACCCTGGATTATATAAATTGCCTGTTATACTGGTAGATTCTGGGGAGGAGTGCTAAAAACATGTACCCTTGAGCTCAGAGCACAGTCCTCTAAACCAGAATTTCTACTGATTCATTTGAATGAAAAACTAGTTTTGTGTTTTGGTGTGGGGGGGGAGGAGGGGTTTTTAGATTTCCCCCCCCCCCCCCAAAAAAAAAAAAAAAAAAAAATATATAAAAAAAAAAAAAAAAAAAAAAAAAAAATAAAATCACAATGTTCAGCCCTGTCACACTCTCCCTATCCAAACCACATTTTTGCACTTACTGTTTACCGTTTTGTTACACCTACTGGGACAGATCGTTGAAAACATGGAACTGTATGGACACGTTATAGAGGATCTCCCAAATTATTCCGGCAGCAAAAATTTTCTCTTCACGATGTCACTCCTCCCAAGGAGAGATGAGAGACGCAGCCTTTGGGAGAGCCGCGGCACTTAATTTGCGTTAAACCAGTGCTCACTCGTCTCTAATATTTACTGGTAATTGTACGGAAAAAACCAGTGGACGTAAAAAATACAATTTTCGGCTCCAATATGTCTCAGCTTGCACATAGCTTGCACTCAGCTTTCACAGGCTTCGCTGACTTCTCTGATGCTAACTTCTTCCATGAGTTGGCTGACTTGTCCTTAAATCTATTCAAAACAGTTGTGTTTTGGCTGCTTGAATTATATTTTGTTGATATTTTTCTATCTTTCCATTTTAGCCGAGATTTCCTTTTTCTTATGCTTGTTGCTTGATTTTTAGTTTTTTGGTCATGAGTTTTCCCTTCGTACTTATGTTCAGATCTTGTTCATTTCTCTGCGTTTACTCTATTTTGTGTTGTTGTTGATTGTCCTGTATCTGTATGTTTGTCCTGAATCTGCATGTTTGTCCTGTCTCGTATGTTTGTCCGGTCTTATATGTGTTTCCCTTTTTCTTGCTGCCTGTTGCTTTGTTTTATTTTGGTTTTGTAACGCTAACAGGCTACACTACGATTTGCTCCGGGTGTATAATTTATTCATCCGCTTTCTGTTATTCTGTACCTTACAGTTGTCCGGAAGTGTTTATTAGGGTCACTCCCAAGGGACACGCTTGACCAATTATAGGGATTGTTGGTGGGGGTGTTTCAGGATCCTCTCCACCGGGTCAGATCGGACTTGAAAGGTGGTTACCCACCACGGGGATTGAACCCACGTTAATCCATGTCGTCCGATCTGAAGACGGACAATGAAACCACTTGGCCACCCAGCCCCCCGGTTCTGCTGCTCAATTTGCCTTTTTGCTTGATTCTGTCGTGCCTGCTCTTCTGCCTTTCATCTTTCTGCTCTCGTTACTCCCGTCTTCATGTAAAACGCAAATAAAAAAAGACGATGATGATATAGTAAGTATTTTAGTCACGTTTGAAATTGCCCTTTTTCTCCCGGGGTACCCTTAGAGGTGGTGTGCCCCCAAACCCTGCGTCCCTGCGCGGAAGGCAACGTTGCGTCCAAATCCGCAAGACAACATTTTTATGGCTGTCCTCTGGACTACTAAACATACAGATAAGCAGTCATAAATTTCTCCTGCTGGGTCCTTTGCCACCTCCCACGCTGAGATCTGTGGGGACTCCCTTAGTCTCAGAGTTGATCTAGAGAACTGAATGAACATATATGAAGATTTGCTAAAAATTGAGGATGACCTCCTCTCGAATCATGATCTTACACAGCATTCGCTCAAATTTTCGCAGTCTTTACTCTCAGGGCTTTTAAGTGGCTTTATGCCGTGCAAAGGCAAAAACACGTTTTACATTATACTAACACCTTTTAATATAGAATTTATCAAAGAAGTTTCAAAATCGTACACCTCCAATCATTTCCAAAAATACACGCCCCTGTTAAGATCTTTATTTTAGTGCATCGCATCCTGTGAATAGGCAGACTGCACCGCAATGCCTCTCCTGTAGCTGCACTGTGCCGCCCAGCACATTTGTCATCATGAGCGTTGCGGCACAGCGTGCTCAGTTAGAATACTGTACCGCCGAGCAAAAGCGGCCTTGACCGCGTCGATCAAGCATACCGCCTGCATAGGGATACACTCTAACAAGGACGTTGCAAGAGCGGGGGGGAGCAAGCACTAGGGCCAATCCCTCTCAAGTTTCTCGTCGAAGAATTATCTGAATTGGGTAAGCCAAACTGGAAAATCCCCAGGGCTCTGTTAGCAGCACCAGGCGAGGGAAACAAAGACCCCACGTGTGAAGTTTAGAGAAAGTAGCTCCTTGTCGAACACAACTTTTAGGCCAGTGGAGACGGTATTACGTTTAAATTTGTTGTTACATTCATGTTTGGCTTCATCCATTGTTTTTTTATCATCGTATTTCGTGACCTTAGCGAAACTACCCAAATGGAACAGACACAATAAGAGAGAGAGAGGGGGAGAGCGGATTCATCGCCCGAACCCGCTTTCTGGCTAGTGCCAACTGTCATGTATTCTAAACTAGAACTTTGCTTCCTTCCGACTGTGCCAATTGATTTCACTTTAAACATGCAAACTATACGGATACATCAGTATCCTCAAATATTAAAACAAAAATAAAGGCCTCTGAGAAGCCTGTTGGTGCTAACCAGCAGAGTTGTGCTAACCAGCGAGTGGAAGTTTTAGAATTGTCTTGAATCGACTCAACTCAACTCAGGTGCGGAGAGTGGTCGACTCAACTCTGACTTAACTCATTGTCACGAGTTCAGTGAGCCGACTCAACTCCGACTCGAGGTTAAATCCTTCCGACTCAACTCTGACTCCAACTCAACTCAAACCTCTACTCGGTTTCAAAATATATAAATAAATGATAAATAATATAAATAAATAATATTAAAAAAAATAATAAATCGATAAACCAGTAAAAGACAAGCTGTACAGAAAGTCATACAGGGAACTGAAAATTAGTAGGTGGAAAATTAAAAAATTGGCATTAAAACATTGGTATTATTATAGCCAGAAGACATATATATCTTTTAATTCTTTTAGGCTGTCACTGCCAGATAAAGCTGCCACACCATATTGCAATGATTTCTTAAATGAGCCTTGCATGTTTAACCAGGTACATGGAATGGAAAGGAACTTAAAAGGGTTAAGGTTATAACAACATATAATAATAATATAACATAGCATAATATATAATATAAGTAACAACAATAAATTCTAGCCATTCTGGTCATTAGTCCAAATTACGACCGGGGATACCTGCAGCCTCCTTGAGTCGTGACTCAAAGGCAGAGTTGATTCTGAGTCGACTGAATTATTGTTCCAGTCAGAGTCGGGTCGTCTCTTTTGGTTTTGGCTTGGTTCAGGGTTGACTCAATTTCTTGACCAGGTAAGTTTGAACTTTTTTGTGATTTGTGAATCCTGGGCCAGAAAAATTGAGTTACATAATCAGAGTCAATGTCGTAGACATGAATTAGAATTGAGTCAACTAATAATTAGATTTTTTAACATCCGTGCTTGAAAAAGATACGGTTGGATTTTGAAACAATTAAAGAAACACTTTCTTTGAGTACTTGCTAAACCTTTCGGCGAAATGTATCTTTTTATTTCCTTTTCATGGATACCTAAGTCTAAGCTTTCCTATCAATGCTATGCTCAGTGAGTGCGGAATGTTAAATAACATATCAAGACTGGGGGCCAACATGTTCATTGCTTGTAAGCGAAACAGAATGTTCAAATGCCTAACATGCAAAACGTATCAAAATACGTCATGCACTTGGTGTGTAGTTTATTCATCTACTCATACTGTGGAAATCGCAACAGAAAACACCTAAAAGTGGCCCTAATTTTTCTTAAATCAGGGGTGAGTCGATTCACATCTGAATTTGCATCTAAATCAGAGTCGAATCAACAGCTTAACTGGATGAGTCAAAATCAGTGTCAGTTAATAAGCTGTGAGTCAAAGTTGAATTGACAATAAATTGAATTATCGTAAATTGGACACCTAGGCAACCCAAAGAAATATAAACCCGCACCCCTGGGACTGGGTAAGAAAATCTATCCTCTAAAAGTTCCAACGAGAAAGAGCGGGAACCAACAATCTATCCTCAAAAGTTCACTCGGAAAGAGCGGGAACCAACACCAGAGCTGGCCGGCTCTCTAAGAGGAAGTTGTCACCAGCGCCAGCACCCAGTTCTGCTGGGAGGCTCGCCACCCTGCAGGCCCGGTGTCGCGCCGGATCGCGCATTCTGTCGGCGCCCGTCAGGACACCATCGCCGACGGCGACAGCAGCGACGCGCTCATATCCTTTTGTCTCGCGCCGCCCGCCACCAGCCATTACCTCTGAGCACGCAATATCACCGCCGCGCGCGCCCGCCCGACTAATACTTTTGATCTTATAACAAATATTAGATCAGAGCGGCGCGCCGGGCGGCGACGTCAGCACCTCGGTAGAAGCGGCGGCGCGACGGAGCTGACGACGACCAATATATTCCACGGCGGCGAAATTGTCGACGGCGGCCGAGCTGCGGCCGGAATGTGTTGTTCAGTGTCGAGTATTTGATTTAGGCGCCGAACGCCCGGTGGGAAATATGTACGGGAGTGGCGTATTGAGAGGTGGGCGAGGTGGCAGCAGGCGTCACGGCACTCCGCGGCCTCGCGGCGCACGCTGGGCTGGACGACTAATCCAGTCGTGAACGGCGCACACCGCCGGAGATGCTCATTCGGGTCGACCGGTACCGGCTGGTTACACCCTTCAGTCCTAATCTGGCGCCTCCCGGCTGTCCGCCCGCTATTTTTGGCAGAGAGAGAGAGAGAGGGAGGAGAGAGAGAGAGAGAGAGAGGGAGGAGAGAGAGGGAGGGAGAGAGAGAGAGAGAGAGAGAGAGGGAGGGAGGGAGAGAGAGAGAGAGAGAGGGAGGGAGAGAGAGAGAGAGAGGGAGAGGGAGAGAGAGAGAGAGAGAGGAGAGGGAGAGAGAGAGCGAGAGAGAGGGAGAGAGAGAGGAGAGAGAGAGAGAGAGAGAGAGAGAGAGAGAGAGAGAGAGAGAGAGAGAGAGAGAGAGAGAGAGAGAGAGAGAGAGAGAGAGAGAGAGAGAGGGAGGAGGGAGAGAGAGAGAGAGAGAGAGAGAGAGAGAGGGAGGGAGGGAGAGAGAGAGAGAGAGAGAGAGAGAGAGAGAGGGAGAGGGAGAGGAGGAGAGAGAGAGAGAGAGAGAGAGGGAGAGAGGAGAGAGAGAGAGAGGAGAGAGAGAGAGAGAGAGAGAGAGAGAGAGAGAGAGAGAGAGAGAGAGAGAGAGAGAGAGAGAGAGAGAGAGAGAGAGAGAGAGAGAGAGAGAGAGAGAGAGAGAGAGAGAGAGAGAGAGAGAGAGAGAGAGAGAGAGAGAGAGAGAGAGAGAGAGAGAGAGAGAGAGAGAGAGAGAGAGAGAGAGAGAGAGAGAGAGAGAGAGAGAGAGAGGTCGGACGGCGCTCTCCTGCTGCAGCCTGCTCTGAGCTGGCTGCTCTCCGACAATATTTTCTCACCAAACGGCGCCGCCGTCGGCAGTGCTGTCGACCATGCAGCTCTCCTATATCTCGACACGTCGAAATGGGTTGTTTGCTCTCTCCGGGATAATAATTTCTTTCCATACCAAAGTTATCTTACATCGGCGCTCGGCGGGGCCGCTCTGGGCGCCAGCTGCGACCAATCAGGACGCGACTCCGCCCCCGGGGGCGGAGTCTGGTGACGTCTGACGGATAGACATGTTTCCATTGGCTGCGCGCGGCAACAATTTGTTTGGGGAGGGACGGTAAACTGTTGGCGGCGGTCTGTTACAACAGTTTACGGAGCGCTCGGCTCGCCGGCGTCAGTCATGGAGGTGCACGGTGACCAGGCGAGCGCGCTCGGCTACAGTGTCCGCGATATCCTGGGACTGCGCGGCATCGCACACTTCACCGAGGCGGCACTGGACTACACACTGCCGCCGGCTACCAGCGACGGCACCGCGCCGGCCGAAACCGCCCTGCACTGCTCCAGCGAGGAGGACGACGGCCCCCTCAACGTCGACAGCGACGACACGGACGGCGCGGCGCCGGAGCTGGCAGCTGCTGGAGAGGCTGCCGCCGGCGACGAGGCCGAGCCGCCGCCGCCGCCCTCTCCGGAGTCAGCCGTCGACGCCGACGCCGACGCAGCCAAGAAGGGCGGCAGCGGGAGCGCTGGTGAAGCCGCCCTACTCTTACATCGCGCTCATCACCATGTCGATCCTGCAGTCGCCGCAAAAGAAGCTGACGCTCAGCGGCATCTGCGACTTCATCATGAACCGCTTCAGCTACTACAAGGCCAAGTTCCCCGTGTGGCAGAACAGCATCCGACACAACCTCAGCCTCAACGACTGCTTCGTCAAGATCCCGCGCGAGCCGGGCAACCCGGGCAAGGGTAACTACTGGACGCTGGACCCGGCCTCGCTGGACATGTTCGACAACGGCAGCTTCTTGCGACGACGGAAGCGCTACAAACGCCACCAGCCGGACCCATTCACCGAGCTGTACGGCCCCATGTCGCGGCTGGAGCCCTACCGGGCGGCGCTGATGCTGCGCGGCCCGCCGCCGCACCCGCACCCGCACTCGCACCCGCCGCAGCTGCACCCGTACCTGGCGCCGTTCGCGGCGTTCGCGGCTGGCCTGCCGGGCGCGCAGCTGCTGCCGGCACCGCTCTACAAGCCGGTGCCGGTGCTACACTCGCCGCCGCCTCCGCCGCCGCCGCCGCCGCAGCCGGTCAAACCACGGGTAGCTCCCTTCAGCATCGAGGCCATCATGTCGCGAGACACGGAGCGGTCGCCGCCGCCGCCGCCGCCGCTGCCGCCGCCGCCGCCGCCGTTGCCGCCCCCGCCCTCGGCTGGCCTGCTGCCCTTCAGGCTAGCCGCCCAGGAGCTGTACCGGCTACAATGCTCTCTCAATAGGTGAGTGGCCGGAGACGAGGGCGGCTCCGGCGAGCGGTCCATCTCTGTTGTGATCGTGTGCTTTAGCACAGCAATGTTGCGGTGTTGCGCGGCGAGGGTCCGAGGCCTGGGACAGTTGACTGGTCCGGATCAGCCGACACGCCGACAACCGCAGCCAAACGTGATGAGCTTTGCATGTCCAGATGTGTTATAGGTATTATTAACATGACGCTGTTGGGTGTGGTTGAGACGCTCGACTCTTGATGGTGTGAATAATGTTCGGAGGTAAGCGTATTTCCTTGGTGTATAAGTTGACATGGAGCACAAGGCTCTCGGAAAGCTCTGCGAGGCTGATTCGTTACTTAGATTATATTTGAAGCGATATAGTCATTCAGGGTTGCGTGCTCACAGATCGTTAGCAAATTATGTATGTATCTCAGCACTGACAGTCATTTTTTACCGCACCAAGTATTGCAGTTTACATAAATTGTGCCTCTCTGTGGTATAGAGAAGCGGCAAGGTGTGCTTTCTTGTGCCAAACGCATCAAGCGTTTCCGTGTGCTCTCTGGGATTGGTGGGGTCAATTCTCCTGACAGCTCAGAATGCACAGTCTGTCGGCGTAGTTGTGTTATCGTCCCCAAGCACATACTAAGTCCTTCAACTGTGCTGCCGGGGGCTAGCGTCGTTAGCGCGGAGTCGTGATCTCACGTGGTGGTCGCCTGTATCACTTTGAAACAAATACACATTGGAACGTTGATTGTTACCCAGGGTTTTCCTCTTTAGATGCAGGGAATGTCAAGAAAAGCAGGGGCGTCAATGCCGAAAGCACTTAACCAGAACTGGCCCTATTTTTATGCGAATACACATTTATGGAAGTTAACTTTACTGCAGCTGTACAAATATCATACGATTAGTTTTTACCAGCATTCGCTTAATGTGAGTTCACAATGGTGAGCACCTGGGAGTGATCTACTGGTTGGCCAATGGGGGCTTTGAAATGCAGAGTCTCAGGGGTTTTCCTGGGGATTTTAGAGCGTGAGGGGGACCCAGCAATGGAGACCCATGTTATTATCATCATTTAAACATATAGATTGTTCTGGGCTCTTGTAGGTAGGGACGGTACCTGTTCACTGTACGACACTCGAACACTGAACTCAGGAAAACGTGACTAGCCAGACCCTGCTCATTCGGCGGGGAGGAGGGGGAAACGGCCCTCAAACCCTAAAATGGCCGTCGCGCCCTCCCCAAGGGTCCTGTAAATAGGGCAATATTCACGATTGGAGAGCAAAAGCAGTGTGTTCCGTTCCGCCTGGTGAGAGGTGTGAGTGTGCTGATGTCAGGGTAGAGGGTGCGCATGGGCCAGGCGGCTGGATTTTTTAAGTGATAAGAGGTGCTCAAATTTGAAAGAACATCAGTACCTAACCACCATATTAAAAGAGATAACATAATATAAAGCGCGCTCAGTCTTCCCTAAGGCCTGTTGTACTGCATACAACCAATTCAAAGCCATTAACACGCGCATTGACGGGGGTCTGAGCCACCTTCGCATTGACGGGAGGGGGCGGGTACCCGTCCCCTAAGATCTCGAGAACCACGGTAGGTAGCGAAAAACGGTAAACGGCGGTGGGCTGCCCATCCACTTTTCCATCGAAAACATTTGAACCATTTTTTTGTCAGGTCACATTTAAGGTCACGAGAGGTCAAAACACGCCGTCATAGGGATAACATGTAAATTCAGTTTTTCGGCCATTACATCTGAAAAAGTAAAGATATAGCAAAACGACTTGAACTGTATGAATCCTCTCAGCAAGCCGAATCGAATGATATTTAATTTGACCTTGCTAGGTCAAATCAAGGATTTGACCTGGCCTGAGGTCAGGTCATGGTAAAATTATAAAAACAATGCATATCATTAGAACTGCAAAGCCCAGGCGAGTCTAATGCAGCTAAAATAAATGCTCTATCACCATCCGTTACTAAGTTATTCCGTAAAAAAATATTTTTCCAATGTATTTCCAATGGAGAGGTCATGCCTCGTACCTGACCTTAGGTCATCGATATAAAAAATACCGGAACATATTTTAGAGAACTCTGTAGGGCCATTATGTGATATGAGTTTCAATCGGATAAGTTCACTCTGCTCCGACTTATGCTATCTTAAACTTTTTTTGAGGTCGGGTCACTTGACCTGTACTGGTGACCTGACCTGAGATGACCTAACCTTAAAATTTTCACAGAAGTTGTAAAAATTATGAGGGAAAAGGTATGTCAAGTACGGTGGCGCTACGCGCCGCCGTTTTTCTGCTGTCTCCGAAAAAAACCCGAGGGGGGGCGAGTACCCGCCCCCGTTAATGCGCGTGTTAAAATGAAGATTGGAGAAATTTTGAAGACATTTTTAACACTAATTCGACTTCTGAATGGGGCTACCCGGGCACTCCCAAAGAGATATGAATCCACACCCCTGGCGTTGGCATTCTCACCCGTGGTGTGACCCAACGGAGGTTTTACACTCCATCGCCTTGCTCATCATCATAATATGGGTGTCGTTCACTGCAACCCACCACGGACTGGCTCCTCGTTATTTTATACGTCTGTTTGCGACGGTCAATAGTACTCTGGCTGAACATTTTGGAAATTCACCCTCAGCAAATGTTGATTCTGATGCTGCCTGCTGTGATCTTCGTATTTATTCCATCCACTGTTGGTGTGATAGGGATAAGCCACTGATACTTCAAGAAAAAAATAGTAAGGTATTTTGAAAATGCTAGAATGAACAAAATACCCCAACGCCCTGTATTTTGTCGTCGGTGCATTTTTAACCGAGTATTTGGTTTTAGCTTCTCTCAGTACGTATTGACCGGACACTGACCAGGCTACCGCTATCTTTGGCTCACCCGACACATTTACGAACTGAATACTGAGAGAGTTGCCACCGAAGTCACCGAAAAGACAAGCAGACCGGAAAATGCCGTTCGCAATTCAGCTGCGTAGAACATGCATTCATAAATAATGCGGACATTCGCAAACAAACTTCGCAAATGTGTTGTTTGTGATTTATGTTGCAACAATTGTCACAGTTACACGGCTACCGTGCAATTATCGAGGCAAGTACTAATTTAAACATCTTGTTATGCTACTAAATCAAGCATGACATGTCTTTACCGGATGACTGCTACAACATGTATAATTTTGTACACATACCATCCGCAGGACTCAGGGCACCGACATTCAACGCAGCACGGGTATTGCATAGGTGGCTCCAGGGGCAAGAGGTAACTTGCCCCCCCCCCCCTCCCCCAGATAGAAAACCTCGGCGCCCCTTGAAGCTGTCATGGCGCCCTTGAAGGGTCGGTGGCGTCACCTGAACGTCGCTTCGCACTCCTCGCCCCCCCCGCCCCCTCCCCCATGATACGAGTATTTGCGCCCCGCGATAGGACTTGGCGCCCTCCTGCACCGGATGGCGCCCCTTCCGATCCCCCGTCGGAAATCCTGGATCCGCCTATGGGGTATTGAATGAAAAGAGTGTAGCTAAGCTGGAAGTTGAAAACCTTGAATGAGTGAGCTGACTCTCTAAAACGATGATACTGGATGGAGTTTAACGACATGCCAACTGCAAACGCTACACGGCGGGACAAAATGTACTTGCTACAAACATAACTCAATCCTTCCGCTGTCACGGTCATCAAGAGTAATACATTCGCGCCCGGAGACTTGTATCACCAGCTTCCTGTTCAACAGGAATTGCAACATCTCCTCATCGTGGATGGAGACACGGGAAGATTTGCGTGAACGATCGCTATAAGCCCTGAAGAAATGACCCTGTAGTAAAATGTCGCTAAATGCTACACCTTTTCAGGGATCCAGCAGGGGTTAACCCGAGGCCTGTGGCTTAGGAGACATATTTACTATCCACTCAACACGCATCACTAGGTTGCTCGCTAACGCTCGCGAGTGGACCCACCCGTACAGACGGCAGTACAATTCTTCCGCTACTCTCTCTACACATGCGTGTTAAGATACATATGCACGCAGGAGCGGATCCATGGGGGTCAGGGAGGGGGCGTGGCCAATGCATAGTACGGCCAATGCCCCCCCCCCCCCTCATAGTGAAACAGGGGAAGGGCGGACCCTCTTTTGGGGTTCACCCCCCTAAAGCAAACTATCGTTTCATAATTGATCGTCAGTAAAAACGTTTTAATTGTTTTCGTCCGTTTGGAGAGCACCCCTTCGAACATGAAAAATATCTCTAAAGGGGAGAAAGTGAAGGACTATTCCGCTTTTCAAATATTCGCTTAGAAGTTTATTTAAAAATTGGTTCACGACACCAGTGAATCCCGCCAGCAGCTGCCTCCGCGACTCAGTTTTCTTTCTAGAGCCCTGACATGGGTTTGCCTCCCCCTAAACCAACCGGCTGGCTCCGCCCTTGTGCACCTTTAACACGGATAATGCGAGGATTTCTGCCCATCTATCACATATAGCCTTAGCCGCTGACGTGCCCTAAAACTACTCTCCCGATCTATGTCTGTACTTGACCAGTCACGACAAAAAAAAGCACATTGAAATACTTGCCGCTACTTGATCTCTCACACAGGCACGAGTTGCGTTGGTCTGGCTCAGCGTGTGGGCTCTGCATAGGACCCGCGTCCACGCCCTGACAGCATGTAACGACTGGAGCTGCTTGTAAAGGGCACACAGCCGGATCCAGGATTACCATTCAGGGGAGGATTCATGATCGGTTGTGCCACCCGGGCCTGGGGGCGCCACTCTTTGGCGGCAAAACCTATTAGGTGGGCGTCAGGTAGATTCTATTGCGGGGGCGTGGATAGTCGCATCCAGAGGGGCGGGGGAGCGAAAATTCAGGGGTGTCATCGATTTTCAATGGGCCGCCGTGACCATTTTAGGAGCGCTGAGGGACGAAAGTGTGGCAAACAGACATGTCACATGACTGATTATGGGCAATCACTTGACAGTCGATTACTTTATCATAAGCGTTGGAAAAGGGGGGCAGGGGGGCCTGCCCCTTCACTTTTTGGCCAACCATTTTCTGATCTCAGTCAAAATGGGAGAAATTCGGATATTATTATAACCAGCCGCTGCGGAAGGCAACGAGGAGCCCAAATTCGATCAGTTTTTGATCGTAACGTAGAAAGTTTTTTGTCAGCATCAGTTTGAAGTTTAACTGCCCCCTCACTTTTTTGCCGGTGGCGACGCTTATGTACTTTATCATCATGTTTGGGATTTTAGGGTACAGTGGCAACGGAGGTCGTATGGCGCCCATAACAATAAATAAAACATATCCGTACAGGTTGCAACATATCAGGTAGTAAAACCAAACGGGTACGTCCTAAAAAAACTCATATGAACATGGAAACGCCAGATGTTAACAATGGCTGTATCACATCACATTTTCAGGACGACGAATAAATCACATTAAAGGCGATGCTATAGCCGATTACTTTGGCAGGTATCCGTCACTGAAGCTATATGCATTACAAACTAGGTTACGTTGCTGATCTAGTTTCGAGTCTCGGTCGGGTATTCTGCATAAGTCTTTCCGGTCCCCATACAACCCTCCTAACAGGGGGAGAGCTCGGAACGCGATATGACCTCAGCAGTGGGTCCGTCGTGAAGCCCCAAAGGCTCGTCATAACGAATCAGTGTGCGATTAATTAGGTATCAGGGTGGACCCCCTAACCGCTTATTTGACTGGGCTGAATTTCCCCAGGGAGTTGGGGCGCTCTCCTAACTGGATGGGGACTCTCCTTTCCATTTTGGTTCATGGTGTCGCATTTTTGTTTAGATATGGATGGGATTTGAATTGCTTACCATTATAGCTTACAAAAAACAGCAGGAAACGCCTTGGATACTTGGTTACAGAATGCGGTAACAGGGTTTTCTGAACTGGTTTCCAGTCCGGGACGCGCCACCGTGTTTGGCTGCTACTCCATCCTCAGCTGTAAGAGGACCCAGGGTGAGTTAACAGCGGAGGGGTCACTGTGGTTTGATAGTGGAGGACCGTGGGGGGGGGGAATGGGTCTGGGGGTGCTATTTGGGGCAGTGGGTGATCTTTTTAGGGTTTGACCTGTCAGGGGCACAACATTGTATTAAGTGGACTCTTTTCCCTCCCATGCCCATTCTTCCCCGTATATTGTCTATACTGTAAGCAGCAGGACCCCATTTGACTATTTTCCTCCTCTCTTCAGATGACGACGCCCCTCTGGCGATATCCAGGAGCTATTTCTTCCCAATCAGTTTTGAAATAGGTACCCTTCCCAAAAAACGCTCAAAATTTGTTTTGAGAGAGGGCTGGTCGCAGTTCTTATAAGGCATGCTACGCCGTTTGCACCTAATCTTATATTGGCACCTCCCCTGAGGTTTTAACCTCCTTCCTAAGAATATGCGCATCCAGGGGCAGGAGAGAGCAATTTCCCTCCTCCAATCAACCCTCTGCGCTACCTGAAATAGTGACAGAACACACCTGAAAGGTCGATAGCGCCCCCCCCTCCCTCCTCCGAAGGATGCGGATATTGTCGGCCACACGATAGGACTTGGCACCCACCTGATAGATGTTGCCGTCCAAAAGTGGCCCGAATGGCGCCCCCGTGACCATGTACCCTCCCAATCGACAATCCTGGATCCGCCTATGTCCCTTGGAAAAATCCTAAAGATATGTCACTCGTTGGGTGGTATTCTTCTGGCCTGAATCTTAGCATTTAATTTGCGCCACGTCCTCGACTCTGGAGGAAGGCTGCACCGAATCATACAACGAACAATTGTCCATAAATGATAATGGAGCAGATAGAACCTTTAGACAGCAGATAGGCCAAAGTGAGCAAGGCGCAACACGATGACCACCTGCTGGAAACACTCCTCAAGGATTGGCAAATGACAATGAAAATAAAAGAATCACAGCTTTCAAAATTGGTGGGCAGCCCTAATTAATATAGGTACTAACATTTTTACATATTTCAATAAACTTTGGAATCATGTAAGCTGTACCTACTTATTGGCATGCGCTTTACCTTCCAATGAACCGTGCGTATCACATAGATTCTGGGAGGAAGAGCTCCTCGAAAATTGAGCCTGCACACACGAGGCTTGGCACTTTTTGGCTAACTGCTGGTCAGCGGCGGATACAAGAGGGCTCAAGCCCCTCCCCCTCCCAAATGTCAGAGTGCCAATAGTTAATGCATTGCCGGAGGCTGCTCCGGGATAATGGCGGGGAAGGGTCGAGCCCCTAACCCTCCTCCACGAAATGAAGTCCTGGATCCGCCACTGTTGCTGGTGAACTATTGCTCCCTTGGTCGTAATTAAAGCTACAAAATGCGTACTGTGCAGATTTGATAATGACTCAAATTATCTTGAGTCGACTTCACTCTGACTCACAGCTTAATGGCTGACTCTGATTCCGACTCGACTCAAAGTGTTGGAAATGGTGACCCGACTCTACTCAGTCCAAATTCAGAAGTGAGTCGATTCGACTCCGACTCAAATAAGCATTAAGTCAGAGTCAACTCTGACTCAGAATGGTGGCAACGTATGCACATATAAAACACACATTTCCTTCAACATCATACAAATTACAACGCATTTATTGCTACCATTAACTTTTTACTGACTGCACATTTCCTTTAATAACATGCAAACTGAAATGCATCAATTCATGACACACGCTATTTGCTTCATAGGAATGAAGGACGATGCTAAATGCTAACAAGTGAGTAAGATCGAGATTCAAGGGCCTAAAGGCTTTTCATTTTGAATGCATGCCCTTCATAAACAGTCATTATTGAAGCAATAAGCGAGGTTTCAAGTGCAAACAACTGGAATCAATATTTTAACATATGACATTTTGAGTGGCAAAACTGCCCTAGTATGTCATGGTATATTGACACTGCAGTATAGTATGCAGTGCAGAATATTCTTGACAATATTGACGATTTGAGCTGAGAAATACTACACCGCTGCAAATTGATACAATGCAGCAGCATTTCAAAAACAGCACAAACAATGAACGCTTGCCTCGTCCTCCCGAAAAAGCTTTAGTAAACGCTACAGATGGCGCATTCAAGACATTACGAATCTTACCTCGGACGAGCCAAAAGATGACAATAGACAGCACTTTAAAGGTCACGTGACTTAAAAACCCAACGAATTCTGCAGATCTAGGAAACGTTATCTTAACCCCGGGCTACCAAAGCTTTAACCCGCGCCCCACCGGGGTCCGGCGCCACCTTCGCCCCACCGGGGCCATCGATGCCCCCTCCAACTCCGAAAGTATGGGCGTTAGCGCAAATCTGCAAAGTGCATTAGAAAGCTCGTGTGAATTCAGCAAGAAGTTACTTCCCATGTTTTAGCGCTCAGGTCAATGGTTTGACCTCCAGAGGTCAAATAAGGTCAAGATCGGATATTTTCACTCAAATACGCAATGCTTAAGCAAACTGGGCATAACTCTTGTGCCATTAGAGCTATTGAAATGTGGTAAGGTGCATTGGATAGAAAAAATGTCAGATCTTTTCCTGCTATGTTGAACGTAATGATCTCCCGCCAGTGGTTTGACCTCCAGAGGTCACCTCGTGACCTAAGATGACCTGAGGTCACGAAAGGTCATAAAGTGACCTTGCTGTATATCAAACGAAAGCCAGTGACGAGACATACACGATGGTGTTTGATTCAGCGCTCTATCTTATATAAGTCAAAAGTTATTGTCAAAATACTGTTTTTGACCCCCGGTGACCTTGGATGACCTTGGAGAGGTCAAAGGGAAAATATGGCCCCTGGAATCAGTGAAAGGGTGTCCAAAAACGCTTTTCTGACGAAGCCGAGAATTTTTTAATCGTTTTTGTGACTTTTAGATCATAAGACAGCTTTTCCCCATGCTTTGTCAATGGGAGAGGTCACCTCGTGACATGACTTCAGGTCACGAAATCGAAAAATCCCGGATATACACCTTGTAGACCCTGGAGGGGTCATGAAGTGTAGGAAGTTTCAAATCAATTGACTTGGAATTGTAGCTCTTACAGAGCTCTAAAGTTGAAGTGAGGTGACCTTGGTTGACCTCGCCTTGCGACCTGACCTTGGGTGACCCGGGGTAAAAAATTTCAGGGATGGTGGGAAAATGATGCAGTAAGAGGTAGAGCCCTCAACCGTGGTGCTGCGCCTCGTCGTTTTTCTGCTATCCCGGAAAAACCTTGGGGGCCATCGATGGCCCCGGTGGGGCGAGGGTTAATCACTAACATTTTGTTGCGCACTACGATGGTTTGGTGGCTGGCGTGGCGCGCAGCACGTACACGGGCAGTGAGTGGTAAATCATGGTCATTATCGTCATGGTTTGAAGAAGGGTGATTTGGGTGAGAATTTATGTATATTTTTCTGTCACTTTCACGGTTTGAAATTAATTAGGCAATGTCAGAGATATGGCTGAGTTTTGCTTCCGTGTAAAGGAAGTATTTTTTACCTAGCAGGGGATGTCTTCAAACCATGGCAAATCATGATAGTGCCTTCAAATAAGCAGTTGGTTGCAGCTTTTAGTTTTCGCTTTGACCCATTACAAGGCTTATGTGGAAGATAAGATTTTTTAGTGCTCTCTATCTGGTGCTTACATTACTATTTTTTGTGTTTTCACTCAAACGAACGCAGAAAGCAGAAAATATGTGGTTTCTTAAGAGTGAATTACTGCATGAGAATGAACTTCGAACTTTGTATATTGTGCACCGTTAAAGTTAAAGAAGTCTGATTTTGTGCCATTTTTAAATCACAAATTTTTCTGTATGATTTTGATATGCTATTGCTAAGATTAAATTTAAAATAACTAACAAATCAGTGTGCTTTTGAACTGTGTATTTTACATTACTCCTGTTTGTCAATGACTGATCCCTGCATGGGTTTAATGTGGATATGAAAACAATGAATTACCTGTTGTCACCAAAAAGAAACATGAAATCTTTGCAAATTGGTTGTGAAAATTTCTAAAATGTCAGGTATGTGATCACATATGTTAAGAAAATAGAGTGATTAGTCGACTCAACTCAGGCCCACGGCTTCGGAGAATGACTCAAATCGAGCAGTTGAGTCAACTCTGACTCAACCCAAATTTGGAAGCGAGTCGATCTACCACTGACTCGAGAAAAACTTGAGTCGACTTAGAGTTGACTCTGAATCTGAGTCGTGACTCAACAAGTGTGGACTACTGTGCCCATAAATTTAAATTTCCTTCCCATAAATGTTTGGTAATCTCATAGTTTATAAGATATGTGTCCGAAAAACGTCGGCTGCTGCTCCCCGTGACAATTACGTTATTAGAAAATTATTTCTGATATATGAGGCTACCAGTATTGGTGGGAACGCAATCGGAACCTGGGAGAAAACCGTACGTGTACCTTGAATTACGAGCGACTTAGCAATACATAGTTAGCAATGAGACCAAAACTACTGATATTTCTACACCATTTTAACTTCAATTTAAAATAAGTCAAGTTCAAATCAAAACTAGTCAACTTCAAATTAAAATAGATCGACTTCAATTTAAAATAGATCAAGGTAGATTTAAAACAAGTCAAATTCAAATTAAATCATTTTGATTAAGGCAACCAGTGCACACAAGGTGCAAGGCAACCAATAAAAGGTTTTCACATATTGACATGTCAAATGTATTGAATGACTGTCCCACGACTTGCATTTGAGTTGCAGTTCCACTTATGCATCTTATTACAGTATATTTTACATATACCTACTTAAAGACAATGTCCCCCTCCCATGTGTCGGCACAATAGCGCGAAATAGCGTGGTCAGAAATATATTTTTTACTGAATTCAGTGACGCTGAAAGCGCACGAGGAGATTTAGCGCATGCAAATAAACATTCATCATGTGTTATGCGTGTGCACCCTCAGTCCTGCAAAATACATCCCGCTCAACGCTAATCAATTTAAGTGACGGATATACAGACAACGAATAACTGGATACATCTTTATTCTAAAATTATCGGAGTTGGGTTTCATTGGAATTGAATTAAGCTTGCTCCATTTAAATTTGAAGTTGATTTATTTTCAATCGAACTTGATTTAAAGTCGAAATTGATTTATTTTAATTTGAATGTGACTTATTTTAATTTGAACTTGAGTCGTTTTAGTTTGATCTTGACTTATTTTAAATAGAAGGTAAAATGGTGTAGTGCGTATAGACTCAATTAAGTAACTATCGGCAAAAAAGTCATAGCCCCTCGCCGACAGAAAACTTCCCACTCTAGATGAAACATTTAGGGATTTGGGCTCCTCGTTCCCTTTCACTCGTGTTCCTGATAGAAATTTAAGCTCTGACGGAAGTCACCAGATGTAGCTTTTTTTAGTGAGAATGATCGCAATGGAGTGAAAGCAGGCACATTTAGGCACGCGTGTCTTTCTATACTAACCTGAGTGAGTGGCTCATTAGCTTGGTAAAAAAACGAGGAGTTAAGAAACTTTGTGCTACTCACTACCTTAATTACCTTGGCCATCAAAAACAATCCGACTAATTTCCTGTCAATTCTAGTGAGCTTTGATAGTCGCTAAAATACATTTTTCATCAACAGGTCTGACGCTTTATGCACTCAGCAGCTCTCGCGTCGTTGAACCTCCAGAATTATCATTGTATCTCCAACACCTTCACTGCAGCGACCATTAAGTAGCACCATCACCCTGTACAATGTTCTCCTTCTCGAATGAGGGGTGGGAGAGGGTATGTGGTTGTATATCTGTGTAGGAGAAACAGGCCTCTGGGTACCTACCATGCCGCCGTCTTGGTCATGGTCTCTGCAATCTTTGAAAAGCTGGTTCGATCGGGGCTGTACGATAGGAGGGGGGGCAAGGGCGGACGCAGACCCGAGTTTTGGGGGCAAACCCATGTCTGCCTCTCTTCCTGGGGGAAGGGGGTGGGAGCGAATATCTTTTTGCTCTACAGACCTAGTGTAAACACCTTTTTTCAGTGCTCGACAGACCTAGTATAAGCTACCTCTCCAAGTAGAAAATCGCTCTCGGGGGGGGGGGTGGGAGCAAATATTGTTTTGCTCTACAGACCTAGTGTAAACACCTTTCATCGAAAAATTTCCGGCGTTTGGGGGGGCAAAGATAGTTTGGCCCCCTCCAGCGCTTTGGGGGGCATGACCGGAATGGCCCCCTGCGTCCGCCAATGGGGGGGCAAATGACCTCTTCGGTCACTTGGCAGAGGCACCAGAGGTATAACTTCTGCAGAGGTAGAAACAAAGTCTGCGGTAAACATAGAAGCAAAGAAAACCGCTGACCAAGATTAAGCTACCTCAAACACCGTGTTCACCATATCGCGTTGTCAAAGTCGCGATAACAAGATCGGAGCCAAATATGCTCCAGAAAGTGATGTTCCCTGATGTTGTTTGATTGGCACGGGCTCGGAACAGCTGTTGTGCTTGGAATAGCGCCGGACCCTGTTTCAAAGACGGGAACAAGTGAGCTCTAGAAAAGCCTCTCCGGAGTACCACATTTCTTTCAACTTCTTGCAATTGTAGTATTTGTGTGTTAATTTATCCAACTCCCACATATGGGAGTCCAACTGCTGGTCAGTATCCTTGCCCCCAACCTAACCTGGTGACACAGCAGAATTCGCGATTATTGTGATAGCATTCCTGGAAAGATTGTTTCTGTCTCATGCAGACTAATTTTGACAAGCAACCACGCCTGTGTTTTCCTGTGTTTGGGATGGGACAATTACCCGACCGAGGACGGGTAGTTAAGAAAAATATAGGGAATTTCCTAATAACCGGCATCCATCGCAGTTCGTGCACTCGATACTGAGTTTATTATTTGTGAAAGAAGAGACCACATATTCTTTAGTGACGCCTAAATATGCGTGAAGCATTCCTAGTTTTTAAACACACTACAGGTACAGAGTGGAACATGCTGAAATGAACTCAATATGCTATCTATGAACTAATATGGAGGAACTAAATCTGCTAGATCATGTGCAAAATGGCTGAATTGCTTCCGTCTAAGCCTGCTGCCTTGTTCCCTGTTTGACATTTTTAACTGCGCCCCAATTTGGCGACCAGCAGCCCTTTAGATGGTATTTCTTTCCGAAGTTTTGCTGAAGCCGCTGGTCACGACTTATCCCAGCAGGTCCCGAACATGGCCTAGATTTCACCTCTATGACCTCGTTTGACCTCGAAATGAAATTTGCTTCAGGCTTAGTTTTTCAGCGTCAACCAAGCATCGAACAGACGTTTTCTTGGCTGTTTTTGTGCTTAAGGTCTCAGCGGGCAGCTTCTAGTGCGTGCTAGTGCCAGTACCCTCTCAAATGCGGGGTTGAGGCAAATTGGGAAAATGGAGTAAATCTGGTTCGCTACATCCGGTTCAAGCTGAGATTTTACTATATGAACCATTTTAAGATCTTTAAACCTCATAATTTTCATTGTCATCCCATACCAAATTTCATCACATGACATAGACCGGCGCGCTAGATGACGTCATAGCTCGGTCGGAACAGGTTCATACCTCTGTCAGAGGCTAGGTCAAAGACCGAGGATGTGCTAATTTCTGGGCTAATGTGTTATCTATTTGTAAAAATTTGTAAACAAAACTAGGTCTCTGTGGAATAATAAGAGCGTTGTCTCCTGCATCGCCCTTGGTGCTGATTGCATCTTGCAGTCTCATGAATGGAAGTAGTATCGACAAACCAATAAGTGTTATTGTCTTCCTAGGGCCCCTCGTTGATGCAGAGCCTTCGTCATCCTGTAAAGGTTCATTATCAGCCCATCAACATTTGATTGCGTGGATTTAGTCACGGCTTTGTTGACGTGGTGAAACAAACAAGCATTCCAGTATTATTCCGATTACATGCTAGCTAGCACTTTGTCGTTCCCTGCATTCTGGAATCGCCAGCCTTCTCACAAAGCAAACGTCCGTTATTGCCTTCATGCCTGTATAGATGTCGGAGCTTCCTTTTGTTATACATGTTTATTGCGCCGGGTCCCTTGCATGGATGCACAATGTTATCATGCTGGTAATGGTGTGAGTTCCCCAGCAATGCCCGCGATCGCGCCGCACTCGCAGCAGAGACCAGGCCTGAGGCTACTTAGCTCACCAGGGATCGCAAATTGATCGATCAGTTTATTGTCAGTGAAACGTATTCATGTTCGGACCTATGACCTAATACTCATTATGTGGATTTCTCGATAGAAAAATCTGTCTGATGCCATTTTCTGTTCGATGTTATTTATCTTTTGTGGACCATACTCGCCAAATCACATAGAATCGTTTTTTTGGCTTTTTAGGACCGACCTATTCGATTTTTTCATTTTGTAGGTTGATGGCATCTATGAAGTTATGCTCGTATCCCTGTTTCCAGCCCCGGCTGACATTTGGGATCGATTTTAAAGGTCACAAAGGGTCAACGAATTTTCGAGCATTGCAGGAGGAAAGTGGAGCAATGGAAAAAGACGAAATTAGACCTATAAGATGCAAGAAATATTTTCCTCGTCTACTCTGAGAAATGCCACTTCTGACTCACTGACTTTAACATGACTCTTACCACCACCAGGTAATGTCAGAAAATGTTAAATACACAATTTTCAGTAGGTACTTTGGATTTTCGTGATATTCACATGAGAAATGTGGCGGAATTTGAGTCAAAAGTTAAATTCGGATGAGCACTTTGTAACTGTTTTAGATATAGGTACTAAAAAATGAAGGCTTGTGTCATATATCATGTGCTCCCGGGCTATTTGGAAGAATACACGTCATATTGAGCGCATGCCTGAGTCAAACCAACTAAAAATTTGAGCGTGTATTTTCTGCTTCATTAACACGCGCACTGGAGGGGGGCCTCGGAGGCCCCCCTACCTGTTTTTCCGAGGTGGCCGGAGAACCGCTTGTAGCGGAAAAACGAAACGTGGCCACATTTAACAGAATTTAATAGCGCGTCGATTGGTGAAGACTTTTTGAAAATCGGTCGACAATTTTTTGACCTATAGGCTTTCAAAGTCAGATCTGCATTTTGAGATCGCCGTAAACGCGCGGTCGGACCAGTTAGCTTGCATTGAAGACCGAGTGGTGACGTCATAACGTCATATAAGCGGGACTATATGTCAAGGTCACTTCACATGAAAGTCAAGGTCAAGGTCAAAGGTCACAGGTCAAGGTCATATCTGCACTTTCAAGGTCACTGACCCCTGCGCGTCCGGCCAAGTGACGTTACCCCGTCTGACATATATTATGCTATGACGTCATCGGTAGGGTACCCAAATACAAAGGTCAAGGTCAAAGGTCAAGGTCAAAGGTCATTGGGAAAGGTCAATCCTCATTTCCCGCCAAACAGTGGCTACAGTGTTAGTCAAAGTGTAAATAATACGTAGTATACCATATGGTGACCTTAAAGGTCAATGACCTTGAATGACCTTGACCCAAAAGTTGTGGGGAAGCCTTTTTGAGACCTCTTCTCTATGAACCTTGTCCGCCTTTAGCTTATTCCCGCCATTTTCCTGCATAATCACAGCATTTATCAATCGATACCAGCATGGCCAATATTTGACCTTTACGACCTCGTTTGACCTTAAAGATATTGACCTAGGTCAATGAAATTTGGTCATCATGTAGATCACCATAGCCCCCACCCACCTACCAAGTGGCGTTTTTCTAACCCTCTTAGTTTCCGAGATCTTAGGGGGGGGCCTACCAGGCCCCCCTCCAGTGCGCGTTAGTGCCAGACCCCCTCCAGTGCGGGTGTTAACAAAGGTCAAACTCATTTCAGCTTGCTATCCATTGCCCAGTCAGAAAAGGGAGACACTATGCTCCCTTTCCTAACACAATGTTCAAGCCCCATGTTGCTCCTTTTTTGATTTCGCGTTCACCGTAAAAAAATCTAGAGAATCAAGTCAAGATATAAGTCGTATCCCCGTACTGGAGAGGTCTGCCACTAACGCGCACTGGAGGGGCTCTGTCACTAACGTGCACTAGGGGGGTCTGTCACTAACGCGCACTGGAGGGGTCTGTCACTAACGCACACTGGAGGGATCTATCACTAACGCACACTGGAGGGGTCTGTCACTAACGCACACTGGAGGGGTCTATCACTAACACACACTGCAGGGGGTCTGTTACTAAGACGCAATGGAGGGGTCTGTTACTAACGCGCACTGGAGGGGTCTGTCACTAACGCACACTGGAGGGGTCAATCACTAACGCACACTGGAGGGGTCTATCACTAACGCACACTGGAGGGGTCTATCACTAACGCGCACTGGAGGGGGTCTGTTACTAAGGTGCACTGAAGGGGTCTGTCACTAACGCGCACTGGAGGGGGTCTGTCACTAAGGTGCACTGAAGGGGTCTGTCACTAACGCGCACTGGAGGGGGTCTGTCACTAACGCACACTGGAGGGTCTGTTACTAACGCACAGTGGGGGAGGGGGTCTGGGGGAGCTGCAACTGCTTTCTCATTTTGAGAAATCAAGATATTTGCCCAATAGCAGTCTGCCCTCGGAAAAATACTGGGCCCGCCTCTGCTAGAGCACCTGTTGCTGTGACCCGTCTTACCTTGCCCACAGCGGTTCTTAGTCACCTGAAGGGTTGTAACGCAGCGCATTACAGTTTACAACAACGTGTCACGTGGGCGACCTGTGTATCAAGACGAATGAACAAATGATCTGACATCCGTTGTTGGGGAAACACGGTATTAGTGCTGACGGGTCATGTCGTGTGGTGCATGTGTCGAGGGTAACGCACCCTTAAGAAATCCATTCTACTGTGATGTTACGGCCTCCTTGAAAAGTTTCTGACCAGGTCATCGCCAAACATTCTTTTCCTACATTTTTTCCCGCTTTCATCATGCATCCAGGTCGTCCAATACCAACATATCATGCTATATTTTAAGCCTCATCATCATCAGTGGAGATTAAGGGCGCGTCGACGGCGACGGTCATTTTGCGCCCAAAATTTTAAGCCTAAAAACGGACAACAAACAACAAACCTGCATTGTTTTCAAGCGCCCACTTCAAGCGTTTGGGGTATAAGCCAGCCCTGGGTAGCAGCCTGGGCGCTGTGAGCCGCTGGCGTTGCCGGAGGGGCGTCGGCCGCGACAACACCGGCGATTTCCCGGTAGCGTCGTCGGGGGCCGCCGGGAGCGGGCGTCGCCACCGACAGGTTATGAGCGGACACCGCCTGTGATCTCGCTGCCGCGTTTACCGTTTCTGCCAAACGTTAGTGCATCGAGTGCCGCAGCAAAGGCGCGCCGGCAGCCCGCGCCCATTATGGCGCGTAAACAGCGGCCAAAAGCGCGCCAGCCGCCGGCGGCGGCCAATCAGAGCGGCGAGCGCGCCGCGGCGCCGACAGACGCCGCTTTGTGCGGCGCCGCTTCAAACGGTTCCGGCTTGTTGGAGGAGTAATGCCGCCGTTTCCGCTGCCTGTACACGCTGGTGAGGCCGCCACAGCGACTGCTGGAAATCTCCGGAACCGAACAGCCGGAGGCAGTGTCCAAGAGAGAGAGAAGGCACTCGGAATTTGGGTGGCAGGAGGTAGGCAGAAATTGTTTTGTCGGGGAGTTAGAAACTAGCCTCGTGTTCTTTCTTTAATTCTAGATTAAACAAATTATTAGTCATTACAAAGTGCATGCGAGCTTTTTCTCGGTCGAATTTCCTATTCTTGATGAAAATTTAAAATTATGCAGGGTGATTTATTTGTGCCGCGGTTTTCTAAGGATTCTAGATTTTGCAAAACATGTTTTAGAGCATAAATTCTAGTTTATATCACGTTTAGGGCCTCCAGATGGTACATTGTGGTGGAGCATTGTAAATTATTTTCGCCGTTATTTTTATTTGTTGTATTATTCTTAGTGTGCAAGATGATTCAGCGGTCACAACTACTGCAACATACCGTTACGCTGTTAAACATTACTTTTGTACATGATTGAGGAGCGGATCTTTGGTCATCGTTTTGGGGATAGCCAAGAGTTATGAGAGACGTCCCGCGCAATTACATTTCTATTTCATTTTACACCACAGACTAAGCAATACAATTAGGTACTGAGAATCAAAAGGAAGATGTCTAATGTTGCCATGTTAACACGTGCATTGACGGGGGCGGGTACCCGCTCCCCTCGGGTTTTTCGGAGATAGCAGAAAAACGGCGGTGCGCAGCGCCGCCGTACTTGGCATACCTTTTTCCTCATCATTTTTTCAACTTCTGTGAAAATTTTAAGGTTAGGTCATCTCAGGTCAGGTCACCAGTACAGGTCAAGTGACCCGACCTAAAAAAAAGTTTAAGATAGCATAAGTCAGGGCAGGGTGAACTTATCCAACTGAAACTCATATCACATAATGGGCCCACCGAGTTCTCTAAAATTTTTTCCGGTATTTTTGATATCGATGACCTAAGGTCAGGTACGAGGCTTGACCTCTCCGTTGGTAATACATGGGAAATATGGTTTGTACTGAATAACTCAGTAACGGATGGTGATAGAGCGTTCATTTTAGCTGCATTAGACTCGCCTTGGCTTTGCGGTTCTAATGATATGCATTTTATATAATTTGAACTTGACCTGACCTCAGGTCAGGTCAAATATTTGATTTGACCTAGCAAGGTCATATCATATATCATTCGATTCGGCTTGCTGCGAGTATTCATTTAGTTCAAGTCGTTTTGCTCTATCTTTACTTGTTCAGATTTAATGGCCGAAAAACTTAATTTACATGTTATCCCTATGACGGCATGTTTTGACCTCTCGTGACCTTAAATGTGACCTGACAAAAAAATGGCCAAAATATTTTCGATGGAGAAGCGGATAGGCTACCCAACGCCGTTTACCGTTTTTCGCTACCTACCGTGGTTCTCGAGATCTTAGGGGGGCGGGTACCCGCCCCCTCGTCAAAGCGAAGGTGGCTCAGACCCCCGTCAATGCGCGTGTTAAGTTAAATGAAGAGAATGGGTGGTGAAATAGGTGGGGGAGGGCTGGAGGGGAAATGCGGTGAGTAGAATAAGGACTGCCAGCAGGATCACATCATCAGCACCAAGTGAACTGGTTAAACGGTGCAGGTGGAGGTTAGCTGCGGCAGCTGGTGACTGGGGAGACGTTTCAAACGAACAAAAATAGTCCAAATAAACAAAGACACTGAAGGAGTCATGTTTGCTTGCACTTATTGCTCTTCACCTCATTGGCCCAAAATTCAGTCCAAAATATATGAAGGGTGTTGCGAAATTGAGACAATTTAGTACGAATAACGACCTCGAGTTCGATGCCGCTGCTTACCACGCTGTGAACGAGAAAATTTGAATTCAGCTGTTGTCTAGCAAAGATTCTGATGAGAAGCTCTGCTGAAATATATAATTTGCGTGAATTTGCTCAATTCTGTATCTAGGATTCGAGGAGACTGGTCAATGCACAACTTATCAACATCTCAACTGTATCAGAGCTTTCTTCTCATGCTAAGGGACGAGGCTGTAAGTCAGTCGAAATTTACATCAGTGTTACTTCTACGGGAAAGTCCCCATCAAAAAGTTTGTTCTAACCTCAGACAGGTAGGAGGTGTGGCCTGCTGGCAGATACATTTTTAGGCCCTAGTAAAAACTCCTTTCAGAGCTGCCTGCAGTGGTGGATCTAGCCGGTCGGTTTGGGAGGGGCAAACCAAAGTCGAAAAGCAAAAAAAATCGTCACGCAGTAAAAAATCGCGCTACAATATGACTTGCCGGTAGAATTTTGGGTATTTGAGGTGAAAAGCAAAAAAAAATGTCACGGGATGAAAAATATGGGCTCAATATACTTTTTTCCTATCCAAAGCCCCATATTTCCACTGAACTTAACTGGTTCTGTTTGAAGCTGAGAGTTAATGCACCAAAATCTTGCTTTTAAACTAAAAAGGAGTCGGGACAAAAAGGAGGTCGATCGCTTTCAGGGGGGGAAACATAGTTTTGCCCCGAGTTTTTTCCGTTTGGGGGGGCAAAGGCCTTTTTGCCCCCCTTGGATCCGCCACTGGCTGCCTGTTGACATGTGAATGTGGTATGTACTCAGTTTCGATGCAGTGTCAGATGGCTGTGAGCATTATTCAGTGCATCAATGGAAGCTCGTCTCCTCAATGGAAGCTCGTCTCCGGATCGCCCCACACTATTGCACGGGAACCACCTTTCTGTCTCCAATCACTCACCCCTCACCCCCGCCGTATTGAGGCAGCCCCCGCCACGTACACTGACCGCCGGCAATCACGTGACCCTGGCCGAGGGGTCTGGGTGAGGGCATGGTTTAGTACGCGAATGATCCGGTTACGTGGTGGTGTGGTCCTACCTGCAGCTCACATAGGTACTACGCCAGAGGACTTGGCTATGCACATTTCAAATATTCAAGTGAAGAAAAACATCACATAGACAAAAGGACTCTTCTAAAGGTAACCCCTCCGCTGTGCTTATTGTAGTATTTTTCCTGTATTTTCCACCGTTAATTTCTCCACCATTTTCCTACACACTGCTTCTCAATTTTATTCTTCTTTTTTTCCTGATGTCATACAAATCAGTGAATGCTTAATGTCAATTCAACCATTGTAAAAGCCCTGTTCTCGTGCTAGCTTTTTGGTCAGCCATCAATGACGGATCCAAGGGGGGCTAATGGCGCAGAAAAAAATTTCGGAACACTAACTTTAGGGTTCTAAATGCCCCGTGACGGGGTTGCAAGTGAGTCAAAAATTTCTCTCAGTTGTCCCAGGTCCCGTGCACAATTTCAATCGCGATCGGACTGTGTATCCAGGGGTGGATCCAAAAATTTCTCAAAGAGGGGGCGAACCCTGACTGGGGGGCAGCCTCCTCAAAGGGGAACCGGAATAGCTTTTGGGGGCCCGGCCGTGCAAAGTATAATTTTTCATAAAAACGTACATACAAATAAAAAATGTCGGCGAGCAAAAACTGTTAACCACCGTTTTGGGGAGGAAGAAAATTCCAGGAACTCAAAATACCCACAAAACTGGCCCTAGAATCCCTGAGGTCCGTTCAACATTTGACTGTATCTCTACAAATCTAGGCACTGGCCAAATTTCGGCTAGGATCACTGATTGGGACAGTCTCACATACAATATTCTGGGGCCTACTTGAATGAAGAGTTCAATATATTATACCTACTACTCCCAATCAGGGACGGATGATGTAGCCACAGAGGGCCGAGACCGAAGGAGTCCCGCAAGCAAAGCAGGGGCCTGCTGTAGCCATATGTCTTAGATTATTGTGAGGGGCCCCGGTAGTGGACGAAAAGGTCGCAAGTGAACCATAGGGGCCCCGGAAGCATTTCAAGAGGCCCGGATGGCCACAGGAGGCCCGTGTGAACCGCATGAGGCCCGGCTGGGGTCAAAGAGGGCCCGGGTGGAATACAGGGGGATTATCTGCAACTGCTGAGAACAGGGGGGCCCGCTTCGGCATCAGTGAGCCCGGGATAATTCATAGGGGCCCGGTCGCAGACTCAGCGGTTTCAAGTGAACTGCAAGGGGCCTGGAAGATTGTCAGGGTGCCCGGATAGCCACAGGAGGCCCGGGTGAACCACAGGGGGTCCGGCTGCAGCCACAGGGGGCCCAGGTAGAATAGAGGGAACCTACAACTGCTGAGAATAGGGGGCCCGGCTTGGGCAGCAGTGGGCCCCCGAGACGATTGTAAGGGGCCCGGTCACAGCGCTCACAGTACCTCAGAGGCAGGGGCCCCAGCGGCTACGGCGGGAAACGTTTCTTTCTAGTGCTTAAGGTCGCCCCAAGGGCGAGGGGGGCGGTCACCCCATCGCCCCTTCCTTGGATCCGCCCCTGGGTGTGTCTGGATACAATTACAATCCTGATAGAGCTTTTGAGAATGCTTCCTGATCTCGTCGGTCTGCATGCAAAAGGATCTGGTGGCATTTGGTAGCGTGATGGTAAATATTTTCATTACAGTGCAGAGGGTAAAGGAGAGTAAACTACAGAGGGTAAAACTTTCTTTGCAAATTTTGGTGAAACGAGTAAAGGGAAACGTCACAGGTGCGCCAGAAGTGTAGAAAAAATTGAGGTAGAAAACTTTTTGATCTGTTACAGCTCTATCATCATCCCTACTAAAGTGATATGGAAACTGTGTGAACTGATATGGAAACTGTGTGATATGAAAACTGTGAAAGCCAGTGTGTTAGGACACTCCTTTTGAAAACTCCCTACGCGGTAGCGCAATGCTGACATCTGTAAAGATGCCAGCATGCTAAAAAAATGCAAAATGATGATGCTGAATGATGTTTTAGGCGCCATCTGCCTCTGATAAACCGTTTCATTTCGCTGGAGCTGGCGTACCCCCATATTCGTTGGCGTTTGCTGGTCCAGCGGTTGCTGTGACCACTTGTCACTCTCATGGGCGCAGCACGGATGCTGAGCGGCTGACACCGGCTCCTCCACCGCCCAACTGCTGAACACCAGCACTGCAACATACAAGATGAGTGCAAGATTGCGGGCTTTACAGTATGTTTTATTTTACCGGATCTAAGAATGACCATGGACATTTCACAGGCACTTAACCGAAACAAATGTTTAAGGCAAACAAACGATTAAGGCAGGTCACTGCGGTGTCGCCGCAGTGATCTGCCTCGTGTGGCCGGCGTGCTGTCGGATGGCCTGCCTCGCGTGGCCGGCGTGCTGTCGGATGGCCTGCCCCGTGTGGCCGGCGTGCTGTCGGATGGCCTGCCTCGCGTGGCCGGCGTGCTGTCGGATGGCCTGCCTCGTGTGGCCGGCGCAGCGCGAGCACGGTCACGCGCCAGCGGGCACCCGCCAAATATTTGGCCGCCAATAGATCAGCTGACGACGCTGGACCAGCGCGAGGTGTGAAGTGGCTGCAGCCAGGCGGGCAGCACCTGTCCCCGCAGCTGGCTCTCAACAGCTCGGCTGTGGCCGCGCTGTCGCGCTCCCGACTGGTGCCTACAGAAGGCACCCCCCCTATAGACAGATATTACGCCAAAATTACGAGCGGAAATTCAAGAGACAGTCCTTTGCACTCATTGCATTCAGAAGTCGATTTGGGGCAGAGCTGCAATATATCAAGATATTTTCACAGCCTGAATAGATTGGAGAGGGATCAGCACGAATTTCTAATTGTCTGGAATCCCGCATTCAGGCAGAATTAGCAGCCCGTCTCAGAGCTGACTCGAGAGCGACGTTTATTCCTCAA
Organism: Lepas anatifera; assembly: GCA_034440635.1. Classification (NCBI taxonomy): domain Eukaryota; kingdom Metazoa; phylum Arthropoda; class Thecostraca; family Lepadidae; genus Lepas; species Lepas anatifera. Next base: position 150,209 of record JAOTON010000900.1, read on the forward strand.
CACTCCTATTTATTTCCGGAAAAGCGGACTCTATGTCTGCCTGGAAATTTTCCACCGCACGTGCCTCAGCGGCGAACCGGGGGATGCAAAAAAGCATATCACATGTCCCCATGCCACGTGTCGAAACTATCAAGAGTGTCGCTTCCCAGGGTAGAGCTCGCTTTCAACAGTCATGTTGGGCGCTGCCCCGAGACAGATCCGTTTGGTTTGGCCTTGGTGATCTTAGAGCTAGTGCTGTAAGGTACGTGAAGTTTAAGGCTTCTTATTTCCTATGTCCCTACTTCGGCTAGGTGTTTAATGCATTGAAGTGTTTTTTCTGTATTCTGTATTCATAGCACGAGTCCCATTCAATTATTTGGTTTTTCAGGTATCGTTACAAATTCTATCGTTATATATAGGTATTCACAGATGCCACACATTCGTACATCAGGTGTCGTAACGCCTTTGACACACAGGTGACAAGCAGCACACATAAGATACACTCTATAACTAAGCATACCGTCCAAGTTATTATTCATCGTCTAGTTTTCTGTGGAAATACTTCTTTATTGCGTTCAGCTTTTGGATCCGAGTGACGTCCCTGGGAAGCGTGTTCCAGTGGGCAATAGCCCTGTACGGAAAGGCACGCTCCGTACTCTCCAGTCGACATCGAGGCAGCTGGAGCTGGGTGTTTGAGTTTCTAGTCACCCTTGCGGAGACACTCTCCCTTCGTGGTAGCATTGCCTTTAGGGCTGCTGGAGATTGGTCGACGTGAGCTACCTTCCATATTTTAAGGCAATCGCGTTCGGCAATACTGGTTTCGATATTATCCAGCCAAGGCTGCTGAGAGCTGGCGTGATGTGATGCCTTTTTGAGTGCCGGTGATAATATATGGATAATATATAATAGAGTTTTCATGCATATTCCTTGTGTTTCATTTCTAAATAAGCCTTAATGTGAAAATAATGTTTTCCATTACAATTGTTGAAAGGATGTGACATTGAAAAACACAATTTTTCTATTGTTTTACCCTTAATTTTCCTATTTAATTTTACCCTTAATAATGCCCATTTTACCTAGTTTTAGCCGCTTTGGGCTAATTTTCTTTAAAACATGGTGTTTTTTTCAAGACTTCACCCTGTCTGCTCCCCTAAATATGTTGCCTAGATCCGCCTCTGGAGGGACAGCCCCACGGACTAGCTAGCCCACAAAACTGGCACCCCACCTGCGACTGGGCTGGACGGGCAGAGATTGTACCGCCAGGCACTGGTGTAATGCGGCACAGCTCGGTTCACGTTGCAGGCGGCGATGGTGCGGTGCCGTAGCGAAGGGGGTGCGTGCCGTCAGGGTACAGGCGCGAATCCAGGGGGGATGGAATTTCCTCCTGTCAAACTCCACGCATTTCGCCGGCTTTCTTAAAAAAACAGCCGTATGTTTTTTTACGATTTTGGGTCCCGTTAACCCCCCTCCCGAACCCTTGGCCTAAATCCGGTCCTGTCAGTGTTACCTGGAAGTTCGTCGTCTGAGGTCGCAATCGGAGGCATGCAAACGCTGAAAAAGCGTCGGAACTCCTGCGAACGCCGGAACCTAACGTGTGAAATGTTTCTTCATTGCCACGTCTGTTGCCTTCAGTTTTTAGTTCAGTGCTTCATACTTCACTCAGAGCCGATGGCGCACTACTGAAGTTCGCTACTCCGCGTCTTGTGGGCTCTTCAAACGGTAGCGGAGAGGCGGTAACGATTTCTACTCTCAAAAAGTAGCGGGTAAGGCACTAAAAAATCGGAACCAATATCACTGTTGACGGCTGGTAAAGAGGGCCTCTACCCATAAGAACGAAAACATGGAAATCGACAGGGATGTGTTTGTCCGTCAGAAAACAAAAAAGATGAGTGAATACTTTTGTTATGTGATTTTGTTTTGCACATCATTCAATAAGACTGAATAATGGTGGTAAAGGTGGTAAAAATGATCATTATCTGCCAAATATATTTTATTTTTAATGAGTTGTAGGAGCCAAAAGTCGTCAACGGTTTCACATACAATGCATGGTCAGGACTCCTTGTATGTGATCATTTTTACCATCTTTAGCACCATTATGAGGTTACTGCCTTGCCTTCTCCGCCACTATAATAGAACTGAATTTGTTTATTTCTGTAAATTTGGCCAAGCTGCTGTAAGTTCAGTCGAGCCTCAGTAAAGTCATCAAGGGACTTGTCACGGAGGCGCCGACCCAACCTTCCAAGGGACTTGTCACGAAGGCGCCGACCCCACCTTCCAATCGACCAACTCCCACACTGAAGAATTTCTATGCCAAAGTTGTACGTCCCGCAAAGCACTGGGACGACTGCCCCGCTCAGATTATCCTCTCACTAGTCAGTTGCCAGCCGATCTCGGTCGGGTAAACTATTCAGCGGTGGAACGTCTCTGGGGAACCGATCCCAAGGCTGTAGTATACTTGCACTCCCACTGCATGTTCCTGAGCAGCGGGCCGGAGCCCAACGCTCTACCAACTGAGCTACCGGGGCGGCGCGATTGGTTTGCGTGTTATGCAGTGCACACAAAAAGGGAATTTTGTGAGTAGCGATTTAGTAGAGCTTTATGATATCAAGCAGCGAAAGCAGAGTAGCGGGTAGTGGTTTCATGGTTTTTAGATAGTAGAGCTGGTAGCAGTAGTGATTTCAGTTAGCCGGGGCGCGGCGGTGTAGTGGCGAGTACGCTCGCTTTCCACGCGGCCGACCTGGGTTCAATACCCGGTGGGTTCCCTGAACAAGTAGCTATCTGGCTCTCGAGGGACGTTTCCAGCTGAGAGAGAGAGAGAGAGAGAGAGAGAGAGAGAGAGAAAGAGAAAGAGAGAGAGAGAGAGTTGGCGACGATGGAGAATTGGCGACGATGGTGAGTCGATAAGCCCCAAAAATTATTATTGAAATCAGCTAGCCAGGGTAGCACAATTACCGGTAGCGGTTTTGAAAATTCGGTAGCGGCGCCCATCTCTGTTTTTATTAGAATGGGATAGATCAGCCTGTACCGAAATATGTAACTCTCCCGAATGTGAAAAATCTACCGCTCCCTAACTTTCGACCGACAGGGCCAACTGACCTTCAGGGCCTCTCCCAGTCTGTGTTGCGACAGACCGCCGTAATCCGCTGACTCGGCGGGCGCACATTAGCGGCGGCTAATTCGACAGCGGCGACGGCAGCAACAGAAGCGCGCCCGAACCAGCCATGGCACGGGAAGGGCGGCCGCCAGGTGCCCGGCCCCGGCGGTGCTCACGGGCGCGTGAGGCGTCCGGCGGCCGTGTGGCTCGCATCTGGCCGGCCATCATGTCATTAACTAATCTCTTACACAAAGTCTTCTGTTACCGATGGGCCCGATAGTTTTGTGCGCGTCCACGGCGGCGGAAGGGCCGGCCCGACGGCACGACATCCGGCGCGGGCAGATCTGAGTGGCCGCGCCTCCTCCCTCGGGGGGCAGCCAGTCAGGCGTGCGCCGGCCCGGCCGCCCGCTCCACATCAACGGCAATTATTTAGATAGTAACAACGATCTGACGCACGGGGCCAAGCGAGAAAAGAAAGGTAAGAGATAGAGACGATCGAAGGACAGCTGTCGCAGTCTCGAGAAGGTTCATTTGTTCTTGATCGTTGCTCTCTCCCTCCCCACCGGCCCAGATTCTCCTCTTTGTCCCCTTACTGTCCCTGTCGCTTACTTACTCTGTTCCTTTCCTCCATACTTTCTCATTTGTATTCGCTTTCTTCTTCTTGGCTCCTTCTCACTCCTTGAGTCCCTAGCTTTCTCTCCTTCCATCCTTCTGCCACTATTCGCCACTCGGCATCAAAGCGTCAAAATGGCGGCGGCCTCTGGACGTCAGTGACTGCGGCTGTTGGCCACAGTCGCCGCCCGGGCACTCTTCTCGGCGCTCTGTCGACGCCCGGCGCGCTGCCAAGGTACACGCTCGTCGACAAGCCGGCCGCAGCCGCCGCCGACGCGACAACCGGCACCTCGTCCCAGCTCCCTTTCCTTACCTCAGCAGAACACGTCAGGAGGCTGAAACCAGCTTCGCTGGTAAACTGGAACGTTAAAGCTGTGTTGGCACTCTGCTAAAAGCAAGTGCTTTCGTGCATTGTTTTCAAGATATCTTCATTCAGCTGGGAGGTGGCCAGGCGTTCGGCTCAGTATTTTCGTCAGCTTTTTATGCGTATTGTAGTGGTAGCTTGTGACAGTCTTGCAGCCAGCAGTGCAGCGTCGACCAGGAGCACCCAGCCGACCCCAGCCAGAAAAGTGAGAGGGAAAGAGAGAAACTAAGGGCCTTAAAATTATACTGAGGCTAAAACCAGCCGTCTAACTTAAAAAGCTGTAATTAGGTCAGCTTTCCGGCACGGGTAGTTTTCTGACTTGTTGGGAGTTGATATCGGCATCGACCTTAGTCGACCCCAGCTCTCAGCTTTGTTGATGATTGTGATGATGATGATGATGATTCCGGTCGTCGAATAAGGATATTCATATGGGGGGCGGGGGGGTGCCTCGTTTCAGTTGCCCCAATCACCGGAGGAAGATCTGGCGATTCCGGTTCGGATTACAGCTGATTTGTGTCAAAGACCCGCACCATTGCGCTGTTCCCGCCGTCCAGGTCCCACCTGGTCCCCTCTCGGGACCGGAGGCGGCTGTCTTCAGGACCGTTTTCGCGATGATTGCCCGGGCTCGGATACCCGAATTGTAACCTTGATCCGCTTAGCTGATCCGAGCAGTAGGCGTTCGTCGGCCCAATCTTTTCGGCAGTCGGTTTGGTCGGCTATGTGGATGCTTTCGTGAGTTTGTTGATCCTGTTCTTACATAAGTAACTAGATATTGTGGGTATGAATTGATTAAGCTATCATTATCTTCTCATATTAGTCTTGCATTTTTTCTGCATATTGTGCCATAAATAAATAATCTCTACCCGGTATGCATAAGATACTAGCAATAACGATATCTTTAAAATCAGTTGCAGCGAGGCTCAATGATGGAAGTTTTATGAAAAATATTTTGCCGGTGGAATTTTCCCAAAAACATATAAAGTTTTCTTAAAGACGCTCTTCTTCACTGAAAATGGAGGGACTGAGGTCACTTTTGATCCAAGTATCATTTTCGCCGCACCTGTTTTAGATTTGTCTCTTTGAAGAATTTTCTCCTCTTCAGTTTTTCTTAGTCTTCTTTTTCGCAAGCCAATTTGCTTATAGCCGTCATATTTACAGGATGAAAAACATACACAATAAGGTAAGTTTTGTCTACACTCACACTAGGAAAAGTGCCAAAAAATGGTTAAGAAAATGTAAAACAAAAACACGGAGCCTTTTTTCCGGCCGACCAGCTGGAAGCCAGCTGGCCAACTCAGCTGTCTTCCAGCTGGAAGCCAACTGGCCGACCCAGCTGACTTCCAGCTGGGGCGGCTGGGATGTGATATCACCTTGACTTCGTTTGTATATCTTATCTCATCACAAAACAGATCTAAGCCAGATAATGTAGTTATCTGGGGATTCAAATCTTCTGGACAAAAATACATTTCTTTAGTAAGGAAATTAAGAAAATTGTATCGGAACCGTCTTCCAGCTGTAGAAATGTCGCTCAGAGAGTAGCTGTCACGGGCACCATTTTTACCGGGGAGTATGCCAGTTGAACCAAGACGAGCTGTTTTGGCCTGCAGTCACATCTTCCAAACCCTCGGGCCAATGTGGGGAGGTGTCTATTACGATTCTTGGCGGTTTCCGTGGCAACTAGAAAATGCGTTCTTAGCACAGCTTATTTTTGGGTATTTGTCCGAGCTAACACAGGGTGCCAGGTCTGTATAATCTCAAGTCAGATAAACTAGATCGAGTGGCCTTACCTCCCAGAGTTTTTACATGTGACAAAACTAGTGAGAGTAGGTCCGATATGTTGATCTGATGTGCATATCGCGCGGTAAGCTTGCCGAGTACCACAAGTGGTGGCGGAAGCCTAGTGTCAGGTACGGGCTAAGACTCTCCATCGGAAATGCATACCGAAAATGCGGGAGAACGCTTGTCTGTAAATGCCAGTTATGATTAATTATTATTCCGAAATTGTGATATCTTAGGCCACTCTCCCCGGTCGAAGTGAAAATTTTGACCGGTGACTTCTAAGAGGTCATCTGGGACTCTTTACGCCGATTTCAGACTTGGGTCAATAATTTCGCACGGATAGGTGATGTACTTTTATCTCAATGTCTGTAGGTGTACTTGTACTATCGTTGCCAGTTGACTGAGATGCATACTAACAATATTGAGCTAGACTTTGCCCTGACATTGAGTAGGGTCATCCTTACATATTTCATCACCTTCATTCTTCGATTTGCCGTAACAAGAAGAAGCTCGTGGTGTCCGCATACATAGGCGGATCCAGGGGGGCAAGGGGGTACGTGCCTCCCCCGATCGACCCCCGGCGCCCCCCTGAAAGGTCGATGGCGCCCCCTGAAATGTCGCTTCCCACCCCCCCAGGATCCGAAAGTCGGCGCACACCGATAGGATTTGGCGCCCACCTGATAGCTTTTGCCGGTCATAAGTGGCGCCCCCTGGTCCGGATGGCGCCCCCCCGGTCCGGATGGCGCTCCCCCGGGAAGGTGTCTCCCCCGATCGGCAATCCTGGATCCGCCTATGTCCGCATATTGTGGGTATTAATTCCTGCGTCCTTGGAAGGGTGCTGGGAGGCGACATTGAAGGTGCCAGGGCGCAGTGTAAGGACACCGTGAGTCCACGCTGGCAGGAGAGTGGCAGTATGACCGCGTATCCGACCAAGGGGGGGCATCCACTGGCGGATCCAGGGAAAATGGCACTTGCCCTCCCCTTCAACTTCCCCGATTTTGCCGAGTTTGCCTTGGAAGCCTCTTATAAAGTCCAGTTCATTATTTGCCAGCGAGAACAGCCAGCCAAATATATTTCAAACATTCAGAGACTTAACTCCCATTGGTGCTCCTGGTGCTAGAGCACAAGCAAGTTTTTAGGTCGGCCCCCTCGATGGCCTATAGCGAATGCGCGGAACTGTGCACCAACTGAACTGCTTCTTCACGCGTGTACAACACGCAGAATTTTCTTTGACGTCGAGTTTCGCCGATTGAAATAAAATGGGGCCCCAGCAGCTGCGGTCCCAAGGGAAAGTGGACCTCATTGGTAGTGGACCTCCTAGATGCAGTGGGCCTAGACGTCGGGACCCCCGTGAGCAGGGGCCCATACGAGCAGGGGGCCCTCTACGAGCAGGGGGCTTCCACGTGCAGGGAACCCAGGAGCAGGAAGCCCCTTGAAGTAGGAAGCCCCAGTAGCAGCCTTCAGAGGCAGGGGCCCCAGGAGGCAGGTGGCCACACGAACAAGGACCATTACCTACAGTTGCCCTTGGAGCAGTGGCCCTCTAGTGGTGGTTAGTTTCAGAAGTAGGGGGCCCCAGGGGAAATTGAGTCCCCAGGGGCAGTGGACCAAGAAGCAGAGGCTCCCCATTGGCAGTTAGAATAAGCGAACAGAGGCCTTCAGAGCCAGAGAGCCCCCTAACTGACGTCAGCCTCAGGCGTTGGGGCCCCCGCGAGCAGGGGGACCCCACAAGCAGGGGGGGCACGAGGAGCAGGGAGCTCAAGGATCAGGAAGCCCCCTGGAGAGAGAGGGAGAGAAAAGGAACTCCATTGTCTCAATGTAGTCATCACCCGCTTAAGCAAATGCACGAGTTTTTCGTCACACTTTGTAGCTTCAGGAAAGCTTTATCTTCTGGCTGCATCCTCCAGTCTCATGAGATTTGGCTTGGCTGTCTACGTAGCGAGAGGAGGCTCGCTGCGTGTTTGTGTGCGTGTCTGTGTGCATTGAGGCGACAGAGAATCGCACTTTAATCCATTGATTTAGCTCGTCACGTGCGGAATTTCCCACTGTGGAGGCGACGTCGTACGACACGGTGCAAACAGATGTCCCCCACGTCTGCGCCGTCATCACCGAGCTGGCACAGCCGGACAGCGAGATGTGTAACCTTTTCTAGAGAGAGGGGAGAGAGGGGGAAGGGAGAAAGCAAATGGGAGAGGAACGAACAGATCAAGCCGTGGTTCGTGCTAGCGCAGTTTAATCAGCACCAATCAGCGGGTCATATTTGGCCTACATCAGAGGACGGAAGCCTCTCCCCGGGAACCAGTCCTAACACCCGCTCTGCCGAGCCTCCCAGCCACCCTCGCCCAGGTGGGAGGGGAGGGGTGTGGGATTCAAACATCCCCCTCCTCAATATTGACTCCTATGCGGGATAGCGAAAAAACGCGATTGCTGGTGGCTAGCTCATAACAATTGATAAAGAAACTATATGAGTCACTTTTTGGCTCAGGTCAATATTAAGGTCATGAGGGGTCAAGTAAAATGACAGGTAAGAGAAGAAATTTTGGGCTCTAGCGTGTGACAAAGTTGAGTTACGATCAATGTTTATGCACCATTGGCTTCCTCTTTTTGCGGCAAATTGAATGATGTATGGTATAACTTAACTAGGTCAAAACATAAAAATGACGTGGCCCAAGATCAGGTCAAGGTCCCGTCTGGCCTAGCATTCTGGAGGTGGACGTTAGAGGCCCTGCTGACAAGACCGCGACAAGGGACGGAACAGGGCATAGACAGCTTCTGCTCCAACATGGTAGTTTCAGCTGGTGTGACCTCATTTGCCTGTCATTTACTAGTTCATGTATATCATGTATGTACATTTGTACATGGTACTATAATTTCTATATAAGAATCCACAATTTCTTTAAAAAAAATTGGGAAAATCGATACCGATTCGCCAGGAGCCCTTGCAATTATCGGGATATTCGGGCTGAGAACCTCCTTTTCTATTTCAGGGATTTCCACGCATATTTCAAGGCCCTACACCATTTCAGGGCCTCCGATGACAGCGCCAAATCCCTCTGCATTCGCCTGGGCCCGGCTATCTTTAGAGACACTGGTAATATTCAGAGGTTTGCTGGGTGGCTTTTGGGCCTTTCCAAAACGGTAGGATCGAATTTTTACATAAATTCCGGGGCCCACATTTCCGATGTGAGATCTCTTTTGTTTTCTAAGGGCCTCTAGTTCGCTTCATATTCACTCTTAGTAAATTTGAAACACATTCTAGCACACATACCATTCTTTTATGCTATACCCTCCTTTATTCCCATTCTACTAAGATACCAGTTTAGGTTTCCTTTACCGTTTTGAGTACCCCTACAACAACTTGTGCGCCCCCTGGTAAAATAAACATAAAAGTTGGCACCGGACCAGTCAATCCTTATCCTGCTGCCAGACTTTTTGAGTCACGACTCAAAGTCAGAGTCGACTCCGAGTCGACTCAAGTTTTGCTCGAGTCAGAGTTGAGCCGGCTCACTTTCGGATTTGGGTTGAGTCAGAGTCGACTCAACTACTCAACCAGTTGAGTCAATCAAAATCTGAGTCAGCCTCCAAGCCCTGAGTCAGAGTTGAGTCGACTCAATTATTTATCTTCTTAACATATGTGATGGCATGGCAGACATTTTAGAAATTTTTAGAACTAACTGTTTTAAAGGATTTATAATGTTTTTGATAATAATAGGTAATTGAATATTCTCACATCCACACTAGACCCATGTCGGTATCAGTGGTTGACAAACATGAGCAATGTAAAATATACTGTTTCAAAAGCACATCGAATTTTTAGTTATTTTTCCATTTAATCTTAGCATTAGCATGTAAAATCAAACAGCAGCATTGGAGAGTAGGCCCAAAATCGGCCTTTGTCAACTTTGAAGATGCACATCATACAGAGTCCTATGCTCATGCCCATGCTCATACAAGAATTCACTCCTAAGAAACCATATCCTTATTTTCTATTTTATTCCTTCGTTTGACTAAAAAAGAAAAACTATTTTATGTGAGCGCCAGATACAGGGTACCAAAGAATTGTGAAGTATATTTTTTGACCTAGTGTAAAGTGTAATGTAAGATTACGGTATGGATGAACGTAGGAGCGTAATGCAAGATTCATCAGTCTCAACCTAGAGGCCAGTATTTCATTTACTTTTACTCTTGGATCTGATACCTCGCTCACGATAGAAAAGACAAAGTGTATACGTAAAATTTTGTGCATTTATGGTACAGCAAAACATGGCCAATAATTAACGAGTTCAGGAGACACACAAGCACAGAGCCTAAACAAAAGATAAACCTAACGAAAAGAGAGAAAGATAACGAGTACTGACATGACGGCTGGAGACAGGCACAGAGGTACCGCTGAAAGATCAGTGCTTTGCACGGTTGCACAACCAGTGACCGGTTACGGTGGCACTACCAGTGGACCAGTGCTCCCTTGTCAAGGGTTCCAGTCGTTTTTTATACTCGCTAATGCAGAAAAGAGAAAGAACTAATGGCTTCAGATGGCTGCCAATCGATTGTGAAAAAGTGTCAGTTGGTCACATGTATCGACCATGTGGCCCAACTCTCTCACTATCTACGGGCTGGTGTGCTAACCGGTGGCTAACACTCAAGCCATTTTATACACCACTGGTTCGATGGCCGGCCTGCTTGAACGTATTCTCTTAAAGATGCGCACTAACACAAATAATATTTACAAAATCTTTCTTTGCACAAAAGCTCAAAAATAGGTCAAAACGGAGCAAGGATATAACTTCAGCCACTTATTACAATATCCACCATCTGTCACGTTTCGCCGTCTCCCCTGTGACAGAGTTCCTGCCTTTACCCTTTTCCTGTATTGTTGCCTGCTCGAACGTACCCCCCACCTTACCCTCCCCCTCACTTTAAGCCTGCGGCGGGAGCCCCAGGCACTCACAGTGGAAAAGAAACTAACCAAAGCAGATAGGGGTTGTTTGCATATGACGTCAGCGACTTAACGGAGGGGAGGGGGTCTGGCATTTTCGAACGATTTCTGATCTGACGGGAGGAAGTCGGGGGGAGGTTAAAAATATTCAGCTATCGCGAAATAGTTTTATTGAGTGAGTATTGTGCGGGTCCAGGGTAGTTGAAGAGCGGACCCTTCAATGTTTCGCACCTAAACGTACTAGAATTATGGTATGGTACCAGTTCTAGTTTAAAATACTAACAATGTGCGATAAAATACGCTAGCCAAGTAGTTTCATACAATGATAAACCACACGCCGCTGCAGCCGGCTGTTATTTTTTTTCAAAAACAAAACAAGGAGCCGTGCGTTTGAAGAGGAGGTGGTTGTCGTGGTTTCTTCATGTGCTTTTGAATGATTTCCAAGGCAGAATTTATGGTATTGTTTACTATTCTTTTTCATTTCGTTTTTGTAGTGAAGTGGGCACTTGTAACGTTTTAAGGTCATTTCAATTGAGAACAAAAAAATGCTGATGATAGCCGCCAATCTCTATCATACTTATGTTTAAACTATTTTCCTTAAATTAATAAATCAGTATCAAATCCAAGCATAAAATTAATTTCAAACCCCTTACTTTAAAGTCCCGGTGACTGCACTCACCCTACGCTCTGACGGTCGTCAAATGCGGTGAATGTGGCTCTGCTATTTTTCTTACGTTTAATTTTTTTTCCAAACATAGGTCCCCTCAAGAGGATTTAGTTCTAATTAGTAAAAAACGTGTGTATCAAAAGGTAGCTCTGCAATCGCGATCGTGTTTATTAGCCATTTTATGCTTGTTGCCATAGCGCTGACCTGTACCTTCGGCTGACCCAGAGGTCACACCCAGTGTCCACCGCTACCAGCTGCCCGTACCGCCCGAGCCAAGGCAATAGACACTGCCCGGGCATTGTGGTTCGGCGGCGTCTCTGCGTGATTGCTCATGTCGACCGCCGCTGCTGTCGAGAGGGGGCCTGGTCATTTTTGACGATTGCTGACGAAGGGGGAAGGGGCTCAACCATTTTCTGACGATTTCTGACAAGGGAGTAGAGGGGCTCCGAACACCCTCAATTTTGGCTGACGCCATATGGGAACAGCCCAATATGGCTGAGCTTTTCCCCTCAGATTGTTTAGCTTTTCCCCTCTGAGCTCCGCTTTGGATTGTTTCGCATATCTTGTTGTGAAACCTTAACGTCGACTTTTACGGACAGCTGGCCAGCTGAGCGAGCAAACCACCGGACAGCTGGACTTGGATCATTGGACAGCTGACCAGCTGACTGTGGACTTGGACCGCAGGACAGCTGCTTGGAAGGGCAATATCTACAAAACACGGGTTTTCCAATAAAAAACTAGGATTATTCTGAACACATTTTTCATGTACACCAGATCATGCAAAACCTTTTGCAAAGCTATTTTCTGCTGTATCGCGTCTCATCGTTTCTTTCGAAACACTGCATTTGAGAGCCGGGCTGCCATTCTCAATCATTTGGATGCTATTGTGTCCGACGAGTCTTTTCTGCTCGAAAGAAAACGTTTGGGTGCGCCTAGCAAAACGTGCCCGTATCGCAGCGGAGGCGGCATTCGCTGGTAACACATCTTTCTTTGTTGTGCCGGCTGGAACTTTGCTGCTATCGCAAATCCAACGGCCGCTCCGGAGATATTTCTCGAGTCCTTTTCCGTTGGAGTGGATGCTATCAAAAGGGTGGCGGCAGCCGGCCTTTGACGGCTGCCGGATCTGAGACTTCCTGAGACGGTGCAGCCGTATCGAGCTCCACCCCGCCAGGGACAGCCCACAGCGGCAACCGGAGCCGCCGCGATAATGTTGTACTTCGCTCATTACAGCAGACACGCCATGTGTCATCCATCAGACGCAAACACCATCAATAACCAGCGCCGAGCGAGACGGCGAGGCGCCGGGCGTCCCTCCAGGAGGGGCGTTCGGCGCCGCGCCGTCTGGAGCGGCACCGGAAACCGAGAGCACCCCCCTACTCACACCCCTCCGGGAGACCCCCAGCTGACCCGACCTCCCCTCGGCAGCTAAAACAACAGCCTCACCACTGATGCTGCCTCGGCCACACACGACCACTCCAGGCCTTCCCGGTACCGCCACCCCGTCAGGACTGGAAATCGCTTGGACCACCCACAACCGAGATTACATGCATTGCCTACCAAGGCATACCAAGCTACTCGAGCAAGCGGTCAATTATAAGCTAGTTTGATGATTGATGATGAATAAGAGCCCTTATCAGATGAGCTTTAATAAAAATATCGACCCGACACCTGAATGTTTCAAATCACTGGGCTATTACTGATAGCACGAGTACCTGCATATTTTACCTCCACGCAATCAAAGCTAACAGCCCCGTAAACTTCCTCTTGCCGGCCATTAATAAACCCTGCCAGTCATTAACATGTGAGAAGTCCCATCTCCGCCTTTTCAGACCTGGTTCTGAAGCAATTAAAAAGCAACGGGGCATAAAGCTCAACGTGCTATAGCACTCTGCTAAAAAAATGACTTAAGCTATGACCCCACGGTGAGACGCGGAGTTATTTGTTGAACTTTGACCCATGCAATCCGCTACATCGGCACTTCCGGCAAAACAGCGTGAAGCCCCTCTTCCGTCAAAACAATCCGGAGATGATTGTTTCGGCTCTCCGACATGCTGTTCCGGCCGTCGCCGGCCGCGCGGCCGTTTGGAGCCGGCGGCGCGCTCCGCAGCCACCATTCGTCGCCGCGGAGCCGCCGTTTTTCGCCGTTGCAGCAATCTATTCGTGACAAATGGTCGTCAGCAAAAAGACGAGAATGGCGCACTCAGCCGGCGCCGACAGGAAACAGGCGGCATTCCCGGCGCGCGGCGAATGCCGACACGGCCGCCATCGCTGCCGCCGCCGTCAGCCCTTCACTGAAGGGGGCAGATGTACAGATTTCGGAGCTTCAGAGGAGCCGCTGGCTGAGACTGAGAGCGTCGAAACACGGCCGCTGTAAGGCAGAGCTGCAGGCCTCGTGTCTCACTTTCTCGCCAATTATTCTGTTTTATGAGTACTTGCTTAGTGACCGAATCTGACTCCATTGCGCCATGCAAGGGCGCCAGTAAAAAAGGGAGTGAGAACGGGGTTTGTTGATACACTTTAAATCCTCCTAGGAAGCACTTTACCATGTTAAACATTTCAAGTTTTGAATCCTTGACGGGCTTTGCTCAAGCTGCTGACAAGGCGCTGAGCTTTCCTCTTAATTGGACCGAAATCAGACAATGTTCTGATGCAAAGTCTTCGTCTCCCCGATCCCCTATTCAAGGTTCGTGGTGGTAGGAGAGTAGGGTTGTGATAAACTTCAAGAGTACTTTTTCGAAATTTTGCCATACGAGGTGGAGAAGTTCTGGGGAATAGAGTGGGGAATACCCATAAAACTGCAAAGGTTACAAGTAGGGATGCCAACCCGGGATTGAGGAATCCGATCCCAGAATGATTGAATGACACATTCGTATTATAAGCAAAAACTAATGCCCACATCCCAGTGACGAAGCCAGATAATACCAGTGCCAGATCCAGACAACATTGGGGGCTAGCTATCACCTGGGAACAACATTCGGCTCTGCATTAACGGCACTCATTTCGACATTTGGCTGATCCAGCCATGTCTCTGCCACTGTCCACATCCCATTTGCAGTCATAGATTATTTCAATTTGGTTTATATTGACCGTTTGCATGCCTCAAAACAAACTTAAACAAACAATCAAAAACCTTTCTGCAAATATACTAACAAAAATACATTTGTATGGCTGGACTGAAGAAAAATAAGAACAGAATACTGGCATGTATGTGTAGGTAAATGTTCAGAGAGCACACCCATGGCCAGTCAAGCTATCTGGGGCATACCCCTAACGCTTAGCGACAGTAACACTGCAGGAATACAACCGTGTCTACCGTATTATTGTTCAGGCGTGATCTGACGTTTGTAACAAAACTTCTTGCGATGGAAATGCTAACTCAGATTCGACACACGCTGGTATAATTTTTAGCGAATCATATGCCTGCAAAACATGTCCCATCTTTCCATATGCTGCAAGGTTCTCCAACCCACTTCTGACAGCTGAGAACTGACAGCTGACAGCACCAGAATGGAAGCCTTGAGCCTACCTGACCGTCGCTGTCGTGTAGCTGCACTAGACTTTGGGGTTGGTGCCGCTCTGGACACCGGCTCAAACCTGAGGCAGCACTGGCTACAGATATGAGACTGCCAAACATTGGTGGATATGTAATCGATAGTTGGAAGAAAAATACACAATCTGCATAGTGAATCACGACTAGGTGAGGAATAGTTCGCCATGAATAGAGCAAATGCCACAGAGTCTATAGTGTGAACAGATAAAACTACAGGGAGCTGTAAATTCCTCGCCTTCTTGTGAGAGCCAGACTATATTAAGCCAACTCCTTCCTTCTTGTGAGAGCTAGACTAGTAAGCCAGATCTGCATGTAGCATACAAGCTTCAGAAGTGCCTCCGACAGTCAGGGGCGCATTTCTGATTTTTTTAAGGGTGCTTTTCCACCCCACCTCCCGAAGTGTGTACATATGCAATTATACACGCTTGCATGCCTGCATAGTGGTATACTTCCCAGTTGTATAGAGCTGAGTATTCGGTAGGCACTCAAGTGTCTTGTTTATAGAAAAGCCACCGGGCTCAGCCATCATCAATGGACCATCTGCAGCAGATGCAGGTCCATATGTAACCTCATTTTCTGTCAAAATTCAACAGTCATGATCGCCTTATCTGCAAAATGGGAATCGGCTTTGAAAATTTGTCAGCGACAGCAAAGCAGCAATACTGAAACATGTGATGCTATGATTGCTGTTGTCAACGTTATGTTGTAAAGAAAGAAAAACAGTTTTGAACAATCGCACCGACTCTAGGGATGGGACTGAAATTCAGGTACGTTCATAACTGCTGGAATGTTTCGGAGGAGATATATCTGGAAGCATCCGTGTGCGGAAACAATCCGTAGTCCATCCTTTCATTTGGTGCAGGTGCTAAGTAGACTGTAAGCCCTATTCTTCGTAACATCCCACCACGTCATGAACCCTTAAGAGTGCCTGCTTCATGACCGTCGCTTTTGGCCTTTGGATCCCGGATGGTAGTCACCCATTTGAGGAGTCCTTCCCCCTCCCTTCCCCAGTCTTTTCCTTCGATACTTTTTACAAGTAGTGCTCCGAAATATGCCAGGGCTTTGAGCTGGGATCCCAAAAAATGGCCAACTGCTTAAAATCCAGACCGTAAAAGCCTTGCGGAGTGAGCAAGGTGAATGAGACAATACCTTTACGGAGCAACTGGACTTTTCCCTTCATGGGCACTTTTGATAAATTCTACTCAAAACAGTCAATCATGCAAGAAAAGCTATTCTTTCTACATCCAGAAATTATTCACCAAAAGATACATAGTAGTGATTCCTTCCCAAGAGGCGAAATGCCCCTGTCTGGAGTAGATACTCGTACTGTCCAGAAAAGGAAGTAACATACTCGTACTCGATAAGAGTATCAATAAAAAGGTTGTAGTACCTACCAAAGCAGCGTTTTCTTCTTTTTGTTTCTTTTACGTACAAATTGAAATGTAAGCTTTAGGCTATTTCCAGGATTGTTGGCAACAGTCTGAACGTCTTATGATACTTCCCTTCAAATTTTTCCCAGTGTGTAGGTATGCATATACCAGCATGCTTAGGCAGAGGCAACCGAAGGTCGGTGTAACCTGCGTGTGGTCAGTAATGCCGAAGCACAATACCTCCGATTAAGATACACTATTCATCAATGCTGGTAGGAATTTTTATATGGGCAGTTTAATGTGTTTCCGAAAGCATTAAGACAACACCTGAAATAGCAGTCGAAGTAACAGGTCTATTTTCGTGCAACTATTGAAGGAACGGGAATACCCATGTTACAAGGGCTACAAGTGTTGTATCCTTTTCTCATGAGGACATGATTAATAGCACTCTGTGACGCCTGAACCGTGTGGACTTTTGCTATGTCCATTAATCACCTGCTCCTCCCAGCGTGATTGATAAAACGTCGTGTTGCCACAATTTGTCTTTTGACGACACATCGAAGCCTCTCGGGGGCGGCTGGTGCTTGTTTTATCAACTCCAGCACCAGTCAGAAGGCACCGTCACTCCGGCTGCGCGTGCCTGCAGCCGGCCTGGCCCGGTGTCGTCATTTATCAGCGTCGGCCCGGTCATATTTGTGCTGGGTCTGTAAGAAGCCTGGCTGGGCGGACGTCGCTGCCGACGCGGGCGCGCTGCTGATGCTCGTGCCCGCCGACGCCTCCCCGCTCACATGACAGATCACCGCCCATTGTTTGTTAGTAAATAACAGACTGCTCAGGATTAGCCTGCAAAAACAAGATCTTCAACAGTGTTTGGCGGTAATTATTTAAACAAGAAATCTCACGTTTTGGACTGGCAAAAAGCTTGGGCGCCGCCTCCGCCGGCTCGCAGAGGCTCCGCCGGCCGATGGCAAAAACAGACAATGCGAAAACAACGCCGACTGATGCATGGTTCGTGTCGGCGGTCGGACGGCGCTGGAGCGCGTTTTTGCGGTGGCCTGGCGACAGCGCCGCCGCCCTCAGCTCATTATGCCGCCATTTGCAGCGGCGCTCGTCAGTGGACTGAGCAGGCGACGACGGCGCTGTGGGTGCTGCGTCTCCGCCGTGGGAGAGCCCTTCCAGCGGCGGATTCAGCGGAACACCCGCCAGCCGTACTCGTGACTCTGGGCCATTGGGCATGGTACTTCTCCGATACATGCCGCTGGACTCTCCGCTCGGAAAGCTGGTACTTACGCATGGGTGCCATCTGTTCCTTGCACTTTTTGCGAGAAGGGAAAGCGGTGGACTTGAAAAGAAAATAATTCTATTTTGGAATTTATTTCTCTGTCTTTGACTAAAGCCTGCAACACAGGAACCCATTCTGCATAAAGGTTAAAGCTGAAAGCAGGAAAAACGCTGATTACGTATATTATTTCGTTATCTGGATCTATAGCCGAGAATGCAGAGCTTTCCTTGCAGCGTACTGCGGCTGGAGAACAGAAACGGTCCCCAGTTTATATGTAGGTTAACTAGCCCTACTATCATACCTTCATGAAGACAGTTCCGTCATCAATAGGCGCACTGAATCTAAAAATTTGAGTCTAAGACTCTCACCTGATTATGCATCCTCTCAAGCCACCTCTAGTGCATATTGACTACATTCCTGATGTTGAACTGTAGCAAAGCTTTAACTATTCCAACACCTCCTCTGATGACTACGAAAAATCCCCTGATGCTTTAGAGTAGCTTTAACTGGTAGCAAACGAAAATCATCGCGTGAAATGTTTTACCGAAACCACATTTGCCCAGTGCAATATTACCTTCACACTCAATCAGGGCTGATGCTCCAAACGTTACTGGACAATAGCACCGCTCTATACACCAGGAGACTGCACTCTGCAGACCTTTTGGAAATCCCGCTTAACTAACAAGCGCACTGCTGCTAACATACAGCTAGTACTTTTGCCTTCCAGCTATTGATTACGTGTCCACCAATGCTTTGCAGTCTCATATCTCAGAAATTATGAGCAAAAAAACGTACTTCAACTAACAGATGTGAATCAGTTGCTTCTAGCTTACCATGGCTATCCCTCAATATCTAGAAAGTGTTGTGCAGAGATATCTGATGAGGGTTTGCACTGTTTGGGCTGGATGCGTGCTACATTCGTCATCTGATAGGAGCCGACTAATTCTGTTGGGCTGTTGCCATCGTTTCATCATGTGTACACGGGGTAAGAGACGCACCACAGGGAATCTCCCGCGCCCAATCAACGTGCTGTCCGGGACGCCGCCTCAAAAGACAGTTCTTGCTTTTGAGAGCGTTCCTGCCTGGATATTATCGGCTAACCTTTCTCTCTTTCTCCCTTCTCTCATTCTCTCTCTCCTCTCTCTCTCTCTCTCTCTCTCTCCACTCTCTCTCGCCCTATCGCTCTATTGCTCTCTCGCTCTCTCGCTCTCGTTGTCTCGGCAACAGAACTTCTTGCTGACAAATTCATAAAATACGTGGCAGCGACAGGATATGGCATCTAGAAAAAGTTTCAAACTAGATGGAAAAAATCATTAAAGATGACTTACCGTACGAGTCACATTATTGATTCATCGGTCTTTCAAACTATTGCCTTTCTGTGTCTCGAATACTACTAATATGAATAACTCTTAGGAACTGGCTCCTCGGAATAAAAAGGTGCCCGTGGTGAGATTTTTATTTATTTATTTATTTATTTTACTTCATCAGACCGCTCCACAAAATACATGTGGCTATTCTTAGCCTGGAACTCACTTGTACATAGATTATTCGCTAGATTGACCGATTACCTATTAATTTTAGGTGCACAGAATCATTTTATATCGTAATTCTTAAGTTTACCGTAACCACCCTTGCGCTGGCTGTTCCTCCTTGTTTTCAGTTCGCTTGATAGCTGTTTTCATCGGTCGCAACCATTTTGAATTTAAATCCTTGATGATAGACTAAAATCACTAAACAGGTGAGTGCAAGTAGACGGCCCGCAGGATGTGAAACCAGGTAGAATGCGCAGACGTGGGTATACACTGTCCAAGTAGCACGTGCACTGTTCAAGTAGCAGTCTTGTAAAATGTTCTGGTATCACGGAAGACTTAAAATACGTATCAGCCTATGATGGTTATTGAGGCAAATGCCATCGAACTAAGCGTTATCAGGACGGAATTAAAACTCCAGCTTTAACAAAAGACCAGAAACAAACAGAGCCAATGCGAGCAAGTCACACATACGGGACCGCTCACGAAAGCTCTGTTATATATCCTAATCCTTCATTACATTCACGATAGTTGTAGTGTCCACGTGAAGACATATCATCGAGTTTCCAGGCAAACATGACGATTTTTCGAACAACCATTTTTCAGCCTGAGATCAATTTGCCGTCTCTAGAAAATAAGTGCCCAACCAAAGTCAGATTTAGAGTCTGAAAACGCGGGTCTTTTGGGCAGTCTATGCTGAGGCGTCGAGATCGTCGGGATTTTACAGTGATCGCAAAAGTCTTCGCAATTCTGCAAACTTTAATGATCCTCATTTGTCGCAGAGCCATTATAACATCAGAAATTCGATGCACAGTAGCAAATATTATCAGCTACATCTTGATATACGTTCTAAGAAGAAAAACACTTAATTCAGCTTTTGAGCACGAATCGCGGAGCACTGCCAGCAGCCGATCAGCCGACTCACTGATCACTATCGATCGGAGATCGGACAGTATTATCAGAAGAGCATTAGGCAGTATGCTTGAAGATGAAGTGATGGCTTGAATTCCGACGTTCAATTCCGGAGAATGTTTAAAGCGTTTTGATAGGGCTATGAAATGGAATTTTGGTTTTCCGTTACGTTTTGAACGACAGAAATTTGAGAAAAAAGTGTCGAAATAATCGATTCAACAAGTCCATCGCAAACATTGACCTACATGCAAAGGCAGTGGGTGTGGAATCGGAAATCATTTTAGCCCGCTTAACCGGATTAACCAATGAAAATCTCGCTGAGCGGGGAGGGAGCTTGGAGCAATATATTGCAACTATATGGATAAAACTGGTAATGATTTCTAGGAACCATTAGTTGAGATGTAATCAGTACTAGGTGCACCGCCATGAATATTTTTTCTGGAGCGGACTCTGATTTGATAATGACCAGAGCCCTCCCCTACCCCTTTCGGCTGGGAGGCAACACCTGAATTGTCTAGCTGTCTTGAAAAGTGGTATCGACAGTTTAATCAGACTGAAGTGAAGGAGTTACCTAGGTCTGCACTTTTAAGGGAGATCAGATGTTTTTTGGGGGCATTTCGGGGAGACATCTCACTGCTTTACGATTTTGGGACACGCGTGCCCCTATTTCCCCACTCCTCGCCTCAATGCCTGTAGACATTCAGATATTATGGTTTGTTGTAAATCTATAACTATGGGTTGTTTCCAGCTCGCTTATTTGGTACCCGTGTACTCTGCCAAGTCTGCATTGGGATGAAAGTTGTCTAGCTTTCCTTCGAATACGTTGACTGTTTCTTCTTCCGTTTCCGTACCGGATTCTGGTGGAAATCATGCATATGTTTGCATATAGAATGCCCGTTCCTTAGGCGGTCGCCCATTTCCGCCTAAGGAACGGGGACACACTTATAACCACACCCCATACGCCTGTTCTCGCTCTCGTTCCAACTCGTTCCAAACACTTCGAGCGCACATCACTACCACTCTGTCGCTACGCAAACTGCCGTTACATTGGATGCTTACGATCCTATAACGTTCTGTTTACAATCTTCATAATCCAGTAAGGTTCCAAAGCATTTTAACAATGGTCATGTAAGCTATGCACAGCGTTTTGCTCAATATTGAATTTATTGCTGTCCTTCCCGTCATAGCGCTTCTTATCAAGGTCCTAGCAGCAATCCAATGATATTCGAAACTGTTCTCAGTCACCGTTTCAGCAGACCTGGTCCGTTGCTTAACAATTTTACAGCGAACTTATGAATATTTTGAGCATGCTCAAAAGCTTAATCGTGCCAAAAACTCCCGCTGCTTAAAAATTTTTTGATAACGTTCCTTGACTTTCCATTAGCATTCTGTCTCATCCCGATCCTTCTCCGTACCAATCCTTGTTCGGCATGGGAAATTTGGGCCTGACAATTCAACATATATTCAACAAATCTTACTTTATGTTACGATGCACTATTTTCCATCTTTGACCTGGCTAGTTAAGGCACCCGCTAATAGTGGGGGAAATTATCTACAAATCACTAATGATAATAATAACGAAGAACTAATCAGGAACATGACATCACCCGAGTCCAAAACATTAACAGTGAAAGAATGTATCACACCAATTAATTTTCCAACTGAAAAATATTACCTTTTTAGAGTCTCTAGCCTATCCTTCGATGTCGAGAAAACGCTCGGACTCTGAGACAGCGCCAGCAGCTTTAGGTACCAGCCAACCATATTCTCATAAAAACTCACCTATTATTGAATTCACGTTTTTCAGTGCTGTCGTTACCACACACCGTACTAACACCTCACCCACATATCCAGCAGCATACACTGAATGTCCCGTACACCTGCACTGCATTGGACGCCTGTAATTGGGCCGTTTGACCTATTGGTGTACGAAGAATACACATAGGTACAAATACCTGCCCTTTCCTTCAGTCCAACCCCCCAACGTAAACCCCCACCAACATCCTCACCATTACACATGTAGATTTTTTAATCCGCCTCGCGATCTCTCCACCCAGCCTCGAACTCGGCGTCAACAGTGGCTAGCGTGACCCCGATCACCTCTGTGCCCCGCAGGCATACAGCTGCCGGCGGCGGCTGGTACCTGATTGGTGCACGCGCGCGTTCACGTACGTTGCATTAAAATAGGCGAACATTTCTGAATGAAAATTATTGCATCTTTATGTACGCACCACGAAATGTATTTATTGATTGAATACGTTAAATTAACACCCATAATTTGTTTTCATCGGCTTGATTTGTTCATCCATTACCAAGGGCTGCTTCTTACTGGCGGCGGAACTGAGAATTTGGGGGGGCACCGGGGCACGGTGCCCCTAAATCAGAAACTTTAACAATAACCCTATGGCGTTGACTGGAAATAAATCGGTTGACAAGTCCATGGTACCCCCCTCCCCCCCCTCTCCTTAAATTCGGATGTTCCACCTTCACTGCTGCTTCTAGGTTCAGGCGAGACGGCGGCGGAGTAGGCACGGGCTGGTCGGCGACCGAGGTTGCCGAAGTCGGGTGGTCGGGAAGGATTTCCGCTGAGTGGGCAGGAACAGGGCCCGGTCAAAAGGTAACCAGAGGAGGGGGAGAAAGCGCGTTTATAATAGAAGTGATAACCGCCTGACGAGTTTTAGACTGATGGAAAACCTGACCAAAGTACTACCGGAATATATTTCCAATCGAGGGTGGACGTGCTTGCCTGCTCCGTGTTTGATGGGTGAAAAGGCATGAAGATTAGTGGGTTCAAAACAATGTCGATGTTTCAACGCACCTCACCTTTCTCCCCTATACCTGGAGAAATATAACTAGGTAGGTATATGACGCAGGGGTGCAGATCTTTGAAACAGTTTATGGGTGTTTCTCCGGTGTGCTCATGCACCCCAGAAATTATTCCATTATACACGCTTTGGCTAGAAGTGGAAAGTGGGGCAAAGGTGGCGCGTCTGCGTCCGGAAAATCAGGAACAACGCGCTCCCCAAAAATGTTTGGACTCGACTGATTACTTATCTTAGCCTTTTCTCTCGCATATGGAGGTGAACCAAATAAGATTTTCCCAATTCTTATGTAAATGAACTTAACCGATAAAAACACTCTGGACAAACTATTAAATTTTGGCCTCAACCACCCATTTCTTGAACAACTGACACTATAAATACTTTACTCTGTGGTGCCACACACCCAGTGATGGAGGCAGATGCAAAAAGCCCGACAAAATATTATTCTATGTGATTCTATCAGGGTCCTTCGAGGCCACACAAAGTTCTAATAACGAATCCCGAAATTTTTAAACAGCCGTGTCAGTCAGGAACCAGTCATTCGCATTGCCCAGTGCACGCTGAGGGGCCTCCGTTCGTGACGCCTGCTGACAGCTGGGCCCCCCAACCCGCAG
Source organism: Lepas anatifera (assembly GCA_034440635.1). NCBI lineage: Eukaryota > Metazoa > Arthropoda > Thecostraca > Lepadidae > Lepas > Lepas anatifera. The sequence goes on from JAOTON010000900.1 coordinate 173,716, forward strand.
GGCCTCCGTCCGTGACGCCTGCTGGCAGCTGGGGCCCTCTAACCTGCAGGGGCCCCCGTTCGTGACGCCTGCTGGCAGCTGGGGCCTCCAACTCGCAGGGCCCCCGTCCATGACGCCTGCTGGCAGCTAGGGCTCCCAACCCGCAGGGGCTCCGTCCGTGACGCCTGCTGGCAGCTGGGGCCCTCCAACCCGCAGGGGTCCCCGTCTGCGGCACCTGCTGACAGCTGGGGCCCCCAATCCGCAGGGGCCCCAGCTCATAGATGGCTCCAGGGATGGGACTGCGAAAGACTTTGAACTGAGATCAGGGTGTTGTCGAGCATACAGAAAACAATCTCAGTTTTCATACTTTATTTGTCCGAAAAATCAATGTCTGCGGAGGAACAAGCGTTAGTCCAGAGTGAAATCTTGCCCCACCGGCTCCTGTGGTTGCCAAACCGCCGTTGCGGGTCGGCTGTTAGCCTGGTAAGGGAGGAGCCTAAACATAGAGCATCAGGAAATAGTAGGTTTGTACGCTCAATGAGTATTATCTTATTAGAGAAAGGCCACAAAATGTAAAACCAGGAAGTGATAATCGTAAAATTTTCATAGACATTTTTTTCATCATCATCAATTTTGATTTCATTTTTTTACATACCTACTAACAGGGGACAGAAATAAGGGAAAAGAATAACAAAAAGACATGAGCAGGACAAAGCAAAAAGGAGCATAAAAAAGGAAGAACTTTATTGGTATACAACATCGAACAAAAGGAAATAGGCGAGCATGTTATCAGATTAGTGCAAAGGATCAACATAGGTAGAAGGAGCAAAACATAAACCGCCAACAAAGAAGCAGCACTCATGTAACAGTAAAAAACAGGAAAAACGAAAAACGCAATACCAAACAGAGACACTGACAGGACATAACAAAACGAGATGAGCCGACACAAAAAACGAACTGAATATAAATATAATGCCAAAAGGCTAAAACACACGTATAAGCAAATGAAAATTAAGAGCAGACAAAGCAGGCAGGAAACAAATACAAAATTAAGAAAGTTAATTTTTAAGTAGATAAGTATTTTCTTCGCAGGTCAATGATTGTCTCCTCAGTTCTTAGTCCGTGAGGGTGTCACACATCTTTAAAAATCCACAGAAGCATTGAAGAATAACAATCAGCTCAAGCATCGCCAAGAGCGATGGCAGAAGCTCAGCTGATTGCCGCAGCACTGATTACCAACCAGCGCTGCGTCAGATTGGCCGCCACGCTCCCGGGGGATTCGTCAGAAATGTCGCGAAAATGGTGTGGCGCCGCCATTGAAGCGGCGCTGACGATTAAATCAGGCCAGAAATGACTATCTCTAAAGGAACGGATAGGGATAGCCGGTGGCCCAATTCAATCTACCGACAGAAAAAGAGAATAGATTTGTCTCTGGTGGGGGAGACAAACGGGAGGCGACAATAGAGGAGGCGCCAAACGCTTTATTGAGCCGGAGCGCGGGCGTTGATTAAACCTGATGAATAACGGTGGAGCGTCGGTGATGATACCGTCTTAGGAGGGGAAGGGGATGGGGGAGGGAGAAGGCGGCACCGACCGTCGGGAAGGGAGGCTCGGCTGCCCGTCCGAGTCGGTGCCGGCCTGCTGGGAGAGGAGTGTGCCAGCGCCCGCACTGAGGTCACTAGATCTCATGCGATGAAGAGTCGATGTGTGGGAGAGTTTTAAGAACGTCCCCTTCCAGGTAGAGTCAGCTCCACTCATACTGGACCTCGTGCTGGTCTTGAATCTAGCCTGCGTGGCATACATTGAACTCTTCTATAATATAAAATTGAAGCTAAATGGGGAAAACTGAACATCACAAAGTGGGATGCTGGAGCTGCGCGAACTATACTAACACCTATTCAAACATTCATGGCAAACTAACAAGCTACCAGGCGTCAGCAAAGCCATTTAAAAGTATTGCGGTTCACACCCACAATCCTTGCACCATAATGTATTTGAATCCAGTCCCTAATCCTGATTTTGTTGAAGAATGGCCAGTCAAATTCACAATCCTTATGAGATACCATTTCCAACCGCTGAGAGGTCATTTGACAAACTGTGTAGGGTGGATTTTAGTGTTGGAATTGCTTCCTTAGACAGGACAATGGAATTGACCAATAGAATACATTTGCGCATTTGGAAGACAAATATGTGATAAAATATTTTTCATCAAATAACTTTTCTGAAACTTAGCTCAGAAAAAATCAATAAGGAAAAAACTTGCGGCAAAAACGATGCTCTTGGAAAATTTATGTTATTGGAAAAAATATCCATATTTAGGAACGATCGAATTAAAAAGGGTTACGGATTTTCCTTATTAAGTAGAAGCCTCGAAAAGGATTGCAATCCATTTGCGCATTTGGAAGACAAATATGTGATAAAATATTTTACATCAAATAACTTTTCTGAAACTCAGCTCAGAAAAAATCAATAAGGGAAAAACTTGCGGCAAAAACGATGCTCTTGAAAAATTTATGTTATTGGAAAAAATATCCATATTTAGGAACGATCGAATTAGAAAGGGTTACGCATTGTCCTTAATAAGTAGAAGCCTCGAAAAGGATTGCGATCCATATTTGTAATGCTCTGACTCAACGAGATTGCAGTAGGTACAATCTAAAATCTTCCGCATCAAAGGTTTGAAAATTATAATCCAATGCTCAAACTCAATGAAAAATTCAGAATCTGAAAAATTCCACTATGTCATGTCCAAAAATACGTTTCACGAGGTACCGACGGCCAACAAAACAACCTAAACAAAACACGACCTACACAAACCACAAACCATAGTTGGTAGATATTGTAATATGGTTCTCAAATAACAGGCAAATAACAAACTGCCACATGTATCCCGAAAAGATGAACAACGTAGGAAATCTACCCATTTGACTTCAGTGTGGTTTCGGAACAGTTTAGGGTGTCACCTTCTACCGATTTACATACCGTAGTGAGGAAAGGCTCGCAGCCATAAACGGAAAACAATTCCATGAAATCAGTTAAGAGTTAGTGAGCCACGTATTTGTGGATGGAAAGGAAAAGGAAGCGTTTTTTGGCATCTTGTTTGGCTCTGATAGCCATATGGCTTATTTTTTCACTATGATATCTTTAGCAACAAAAATCATTACATTTGCAATATTCCGTAGCATAGTGCACCACCGTCGGGTCCTGCCTGTTGGGTAGCTCTTCCAGGAAAACTATTTTAAGGAAGCGTGATTGAAAATCTCGTGGCTCTGCAATTTACAGCGGCCCGGAGTTTCGAGAAGTACGTAATTGAAAATAAAGAGCAGCCAAGATTAACATTATTTCAACCCTTTCTCCACTTGTTTTCCCACACTTCCTCTCCTATATTTGCTATTTTTCCGTTTTACATTACATTTACCTCTGTCTTTCCCATTTCCAGATATGTTTTTAATATTTACCTGTTTTCAGAGAAACACCGTGCTTTGCATGGGCTCGAGAACTGAATAACTTGCTCAGCGATGGCCTCTGTCCTCGCGTATTTCTACCAAACTGTCTACTAATTTCGTGCTTCGCTGTTGTTCAAGGCTTCAAAAATGTTCCGTCAAGACTTTTCCGGCATTATAATTACAACGCACTCATAATGGAAGCTCAAGCTTTCGAGCTTTGTCTGTGCGGCTGTATTGTTCCGCCGCTCAAATTGGGCCCCGGGGCTTTTCAGCACCACATGCTCTCAATTCCAGAGCGTGGCTCGTCAGGAGGCATTCAGACGACAAACAGTTGTTGGAGGATCAATCTGCTTCGCCCTGTAGACCCCTCGTCTCTTCAGACGAAAGCCACCTTTATAATACGCGTTCAATCCGGGGCTTAGGCGGGCCACCGAAAGGGCATTAACTGGAAATCAAACATCTTGTGTGGCAGCCGTAATCCGCGCGCCGCTGCTCGCTGCCGACAAACACTGTTTGCTCTTTCATCCAGAACAGTGCGCTGAGCCCGTGGCAGTCCCTTGTTTTGACCGAATATTAGAGTGGAGTGGCCCGATGATTTCGCGGGACACCCACAACGCTCAAAACCCAGACGATCAGCTCCCTCATTACTCCACTGCCGCCATCGACGTCTCATGTTTTTTCAGATATATATCTATATAGTTTGCTTATTTGGGTTTAGGGGTGCGCAAACCAGTGCGGTCATATAGCACCCAGAAGATATGTCTATATTTATTATAGAGTATTGGAATGTCAGTCGCAGGATGTCAAATATCTTTGAGGAGTCGTGCAGCTCAAACTAATTGCGTCACGCACATAAGTTTTTTTGCAACATGTCAGCGCGTGCTAGAGGATGAGAACACTGACTTGTTGATGACTCAAATTTTTTAGTCGAATCAACTCTAACTCACATCTTAGTGACTGACTCTGATTCAGACTCAATTCACCGTGTTTAATCGTTGAGTCGACACTGAATCAGCACAAATTTAGAAGTGAGTCGAATCAACTCCGACTCAAATAAATGCTGAGTCAGAGTCGACTCTGACTCAGAATGATGGCAAACTGCGTGCACACTAAGTGCGCATTTCCTTCAATAATATGTAAATTGCAATGCACTTATCTATGACAAACGTATGTTGCTTCTTAGGAATGAAGGGTGCTTATTTCTAACAGGTGAGCGAGACCAAGGGCCTGAGGGATGTTCATTTTAAATGCATGTCCTTATGATAAAAATAATACTTGAAGCAATAATCTCAGTTTCAAATGCAAAAGCAGGAATCCATATTTCAAATATGGTTTTTAGTAGCAATTCCAGCCCATACTACACAACGCATCCCAACAACAAAACAAGGAACTCGCCTCTTCCTCCCGAAGATGCGCTAGAAAATCGTGTTTCGAAAGAAGTACACCTCAAACGCGGCCAAGCTGAGGTCTGATCCAGCACAGCCAGCAGCTGCATTTTTACCTCCCAGACCCCTCTGATTAGTATAATCTCGTCATATTCTTACTTTTAGAAAATTATCAGTGGAAGCTAGCAGTGCTATTCGCCAAATTTCCCTCACATAGCAAAGTGGTGAGGGAAGCCGCAGATGGCGCCTTGAAAAAAGGACTCTTACCTCAGATGGGATATAGAATGGCAATGCATAGCAATTCAAGAAGTTACGTGACTTAACCCTCGCCCCACCGGGGCCATCCATGGTCCCCTAAGGTTTTTTCGAGATAGCAGAAAAAACAACTAGGCACAGTACCGCGGTTGAAGGCTCTATCTCTAACCCCATCATTTTTCCATCATCCCTGAATTTTTTTACCCCGAGTCACCCAAGGTCAGGTCACCAAGCGAGGTCAATCAAGGTCATCTCACTTCAAATTCCGAGCGCTATAAGAGCTAGATTTCTTATTCGATCAATTTGAAACTTCCTACACTTCATGAACCCTCCAGGGTCTACACGATGTATATCCGGGATTTTTTTGGTTTCGTGACCTGAGGTCAGGTCACGAGGTGACCTTTCCTATTGAAAAAGCATGGGAAAAGTGTCTTGTGATCTAAAAGTCACAAAAATGATTGCAAATGCTCAGAGTGCTCAGAAAAACGTTTTTGGACACCCTTTCACGGATCCCAAGGGCCATAGTTGCCCTTTGACCTCTTCAAAGTCATCCGAAGTCACCATGAGTAAAAAACAGTATTTTGACAATAACTTATGATCTAATTAAGCTAGAGCACTAAATTAAACACCATTGTGTATCTTCCGTCACTGGCTTTTATTTGATATTCGGAAAGGTTACTCTCCGACCTTTCGTGACCTCAGGTCATATAAGGTCACGAGGTGACCTCTGGAGGTCAAATCACTGGCGGGAGGTCATAATGTTTCAAATAGCGGAAAAGGTGTGGCATTTTTCTATCCAGATTTGCCATTTCTGATTATCCATTATGCCAGATTTTCCTATTCCTACTTGCCAGATCTCAATATCTCGAATCGCATAAGAGTTATGCCCAGTTTTCTTAAGCTTCGCATATTTTAGTGAAAATAGCCTATTATGACCTAACGTGACCTCTGGAGGTCAAACCATTGACCTGAGTGCTTAAAAATGCCAAGTAATTTCTTACTGAATTCACGCGAGCGTTAAAATGCACTTTGCAGATTTTTGCTAACCCCCATATTTTCGGAGTTAGACGGGGGCCATCGATGGCCCCGGTGGGGCGAAGGTGGCGCCGGACCCCCGGTGGGGCGTTATATGGGTTAAAATATCTTGATAATCAAAGACTCATTAATTACCCTCAGGTCTATGTAACGTAATCTTGCCCTCAGGCTACCGAATCCTGAAACCCTGTTATTTTTGTTACGCACCACGACGGCTGGTGGCTGATATCGTGTCGCGCGGGCTGATATCGTGGGTGAAAAATAATGATAATCATCATAAAAGTTTTGAAGAGAGGCGGTGAGATATTCAATTTGCATGTATAGTTGCCGGCGAATTTCACAGTTTGATATTATTCAGCCAATACCCGATGTAGAGCTGAGTTTAATTTTTCGTGTACAGACAGTATTTGCACCCACCAGGGGATGCCCTCAGGCCATAAAAATATCGATTTGAAAAAAGTAGTTGAAGCCTTTAGTTACCCAATTTGAACCATATCAAAGCCTAGGTACAAAATTATGTATTTTTGGTACCTTCTCTCGGTTGGTTGTATTAATTAGTTTTGTGTTTTTACTCGAACGAAGGAGGAGAATAGAGAATAAAGATGTATGTACCCGGTTTCCAAAGAGTGAATTATCAAATGGCTTTGTAGAGCGAGCACCCTCGAAGTTGAAGAAGTCTGATTTTGTTGACAATGTATATTCTGGCCGGTCTCCTCGAATCCTGGATATAAAATGCGCTTAGATTATTTATTCGGGACAACCTTTCGTCGGAATCAGGTAGTCATTATTCCAGTAAATGCATTCGGGGTCTAGCTACACTATGACTGAGAATTTGATATTTGAACTGCCTGATTTTGACGAAGGGCTGTGCCCGAATAATCTAAATGCATTTTATATCCAGGATTGGAGGAGACAGGCCGGTATATACCTTGTCAACTTATGGCCATGCTACTCGCCTCAGCACTTCAAAACCTATCAAAGTATAATTTTGGGCTAATTCACAAATTTAGCTGTATGATTTTACATTATATTTCTGAAATTAAACTCAAAATTACTAACAAACAAGTGTGTTTTTGACACTGCCTATTTTACACGACTCGTGTTTATTTAATGACTGTTCCCGGCATGGGTCTAGTCTGGGCACGACCATGATGATTGCCTATTATCACCAAGGAAAAATATGAAATATTTCTAAATAATTATTTCTGGGAAGTCCTAAAATGTCAGCCGTTTGAGCACATATGTTAAGAAAATAGTGTTGAGTCGACTCAAACCTGACTCACGGCTTGGAGAGGGACTCAGATTCCGACTCAACTGGTCGAGCAATTGAGTCGACTCTGACTCAATCCAAATCCAGAAGTGAGTCGACTCAACTCTGACTCACGCAGTACTAGAGCCGACTCAGAGTCTACTCTAACTCTGATTCACGACCCAAAAAATCTATGAGTACAAGCCGGGTATTGTTCCGCTGGTTCTCGCGTGACACGTGCGATATTGTCTCATCGACTTGAGATGGGGAACAGATTTTAGCGCTGATAACTGCGACATGAGATAAATGTTGAAGGTCACACGACGACTACTGCTGTGGAGCTTTCCTAACAAAACTGGGCACCAAACATATGCAGCAGTTGGATGTCCAGTGGATGCTGAATCAAGTTGCGCGCGTGCCGCGTGGTGATCGGTCACATTCTCTCCTGAACGGGGGCAATGACCCAAAATAACGGCCTTTCGGACATTGCTCATACATGAGACGTCGTCGCGATGCCAAACCGGCATTGTTAGATGCAGCATTCTTTTTATGGAGTTTCTGTCTTGGGGAAAATGGGGCGTAATGATGCACCACAGAGGATATCTGCGGGTCAGAGCTGCGTTTATGTATGTACCCTCTACACGTTGCACAGAAAAGTACCATTGTGGAGAAATGGAGCTTAGGCGTTCATCCTTCTTCCGTCCCTAGAGAAAACACACAGAGTCATGACCTTCAGGACAGGTAATAGCCAAGCTTTCGTGCTGAGTAATCATCTGAGGTAATATCGTTGGCAGATACTGCAAGTTTTCGAAAGGTTGTGACCTGCACGGGTGTCTGCGGCCGCAGGGCCGGACGGCGTCGCTTCGGCGGGGCCGCGAGTGCCGGCGGCGACGCCGCCTTGTTTGTTGACGCGGCAGCCGCCGGACGCACACGGTGGGAATGGTTTACGCGCCGCCACCGGAAACGACTGCTGGCTCTGGAAACGCCGCCACCGCCGCCGGCAGACTCCTCACAGGTTCGCCGCCGGCAGACTCCTCACAGGTTCGCCGCCGGCGACTCCTCACAGGTTCGCCGCCGGCAGACTCCTCACAGGGTCGCCGCCGGCAGACTCCTCACAGGTTCGCCGCCGGCAGACTCCTCACAGGTTCGCCGCCGGCAGACTCCTCACAGGTTCGCCGCCGGCAAACTCCTCACAGGGTCGCCGCCGGCAGACTCCTAGCCACAGCAAGACAGCAAGACCATAAAGAACCTAGCAACAAACAAAATGCATTGATATTTTGATCAGGTAATATCGAGCTTGTATTATGCCTTCGGAATCCTAATTAACTAAAAATATGTGTGCGTAAAACAAAACCTGCTTATATCGAGGGGGGTAAAGGGAGTCTCCCACCTTTATATTGGGGTTTGAACTGGGATGGTAGGGGAGAGTGGGGTAAGATGCCCAGGGTTTAAGGAAATCCGGATTTTGAAATAACCGTAGTACTAACAGCGCTGCGTTAGATGCCAAGTCGTAGCATGATCACTTATCTTCCTTATAGAATCGATGAAATTGCTGATAACTATCACATTTTCTAACTATTATGATTTTCCTATAGAGGCTTGCAAAGGGGCGTCTTACCCCATCGGGTGTGTAAGACGCCCCCGGGGCTTGGTAAGATGCCCCACCCCTGGGCATCTTACCCCAATTTGGTCTATCGTTGATAAAGTAGCTTGTTCGTAGTTCTTAGCTTCATTGGTAATAATTCGTCAATTGTTATTCAGAAGTCAGAATGTATTTAGAAGCGTCCACACATCGATAAAACATGTAGGTGGTTTTTCACGTTACCACTTCAAATGATAAAACAAAGTTACGTAAAACTAACGATAAAAACCAAGGATAAAAACATACCATAAAAGTAATATAAGATCGCACAAACACAAGCAACAAAGTACGAGGCGAAGTAAACTCATACGACGTTTCTGAGAACCTCCCCTAATTCCCTTACCTTGTCTATTTTGCGTTCCTTTTTTTAATTCCCCATTTTAAAAGAAATATGGGCCAGAAGTTGTAAAGTGCAAGAACATTCACTTCAAACAGGAAAAAATGCCTTATTGCGACTCGAAGCTTCCTCCCACTGTCACAGGCTCCCAGTCTATCATTTATGGCGCACAGCCATCTTAGCCTTCTCGTCAAGGCACACAGGCCCAGCCTTCGCGGGCAGTGCACGCGATCCATTCTTCGCACGAGAGAGCAAAACTCACTCCGCAGATGAGATATCTCGTATCGTCCTGCTTCATATATATCTGGTATCTGGTATCGTCTTTCTTCCCTTATACAGCTTTTACCTGCCTCGTCAACGTCTTTTTAAATACCTTTGTTTTTGCATGCCCTTTAACTATCCTGTCTTCCAGAGCCTTTTTAGATGAATGTTGTTGCAAGTTCGGCTTTTGGAGTCGGAGTCTCACTAAGGTCATCAATGGACTTGTCGCGGAGACCCCAGCCCAACCATCGGAGCGAGCAACTCCTACAATGAAGAGTTAATTTAAAAGTCAAAGTGACACGTCCCACAAATCACAGGGGCGGCCGCCCCGCTCAGGTCACCCTCTCACCAGTCAGTTGCCAGCCGACCTACGTCGGTTAAACTATTGAGCGCTGGAGCGTCTAAGGAGAACCGATCCCAGGCCCGGACATGCAATATCACTGCATGTTCCTGAGCAGCTGGCCGGAGCCCAACACTCTTCCAATTGGGCTACCGGGATGGTAAATGTAGGGACGACGTAAGAGATCAGGTATGGAGCTTTGCAGGATTAACCAGGTGGAATATTTCAGGTCTAGCTCATTCATAGGCGAATCCAGAGTAAGCAGTCCAGCCATAGCCCCTTCCTAATCGGCCAAAATTTACCGATTTTGGTCAATTTTGTTTTAAAATATGTTTTACGGTTTTGTCCATTTTAATTTAATTACTTTACGCCTCCACCGCATCAGTTTGATCTGAACCCGCCTTTGAGGTCATCTCCGGTTGGGTCATCAGGCCAGGTCCGGAACTTCCAAATAATTGTTTCAAGGTTTTAATGATTGAGCTGGGATTCGCCTTATCGAATAAAACCACCAACCCGAAAATTTCGTTGTTATGGAATTTCTTGCGTTAGTGGCCTGGGTTCAGGTGCGAGGCCTTCGATTGGAAAGGTTAGAATCAAAGCGACAGATTGAAGTGTGCTCTTATTTAACACGTACGGTCATGCGCGTCGAAAGCTGAGGACAAGAACGGGAGGACGGATCCCCTAACTCGTCAATCTGTGGGGATGTCTCCCAACAAGTTTTGGGAATCGACCTAGGTTTTTATTGTCTCTCTATTATCTACCTACGTTGACCTACGTAAATTTGTTCATGAGTTTCATGGTTATTGGCCTTTTCAAAGAGAGTCAATTTAATGTTCAGATCCCCCCGCCATCACCAGTCCAGGGTCCGTAGCCCCAGGGGCGTAGCCAGAATTTTGCTCAGGGAGGAGCGGCGCCCCAAAAGGGCCCCTCCGACAGCGCCAAAAGGGCCCTGCTTGTTACAGAATAGAGTGCTGAAGAGGGCTTAAGAGGGCCCTGTCTGGTATAAAATTTCAAATTTGACCACAGAGCATACTGCGGGCGAGCAGCGCTTCTCGCGACTCGTGTCCTCAGGGGGGCCCCTTCGGGCCCTCAGGGAGGGGCGGCTGTCCCTGCCGCCCCCCTTGGCTACGCCCTGCGTAGCCACCAGTAACTAATTCCGTGGCGCTGCCCGTGGGTAAGGTTTGGACTAACCCCAAGTTTAACACATAGTTGTTTACTCTAACAAATGGTGTTATAGTGCTCTGGGGAAAGTCGCCCATGGAGCATCTTTCCCCACTCATTGAGGGGGCATCTTTCCCATCAGTACCCAAACTAGATAAAACCTGAAGTGCAACAATCATACAATTAATACACTCAAGCGAAACGTTCAGTTAATGAATTCAATATGCCATCATTCGTAATGGGAAGTCAAGCAAAGCACGCATCCAATATTCTTCGAGATATCTGCAACCTATGTGGGCAATTTTTTTCTAAGAAAAGCATCGAAATAAAGACTTGCCCATCATCTTCACGCAACACACAGGAAGGAACTGAATGTTTGCGCAAGAAACAATCAAAGCATCTGCTTTCGACCAAGAACAATATTATTTACCAGTGGTGGCCCGGATTGCCGGAAGAGGGGATGGGGCGTCGTACCCGATGGGACATCTTACCCTACTCTCCCCTACTTCTAGGACGTGTAGAAAAACTATTATTGGAATATTTAATTTCACCAAAAACTTCCTGCATCAAATTTTCTCACACTTAAAGTTAAAAAATAAAGGGCTTAAGGCCTTAATTCAAACCATCAAGGACTCTTTTCCATCTGGTTGCAACAATTTGATTGGTTTAGATCATAGCTGCGTGACTGACACGTCTGTCACGTGATACACGTTGCCAATACCGCCGGCGCTGAGTAGGCGTAGGTGCTATGTAGGTGCTGTCACAACGTTGACATACTGCCAGTGACGCTCAGGCCGCAGCCTCGCAATTGCACGCTATTCTTAGGCCAACCTCAAGTGAGTCTCATTCAGTTTTGATGATACTTTAAATTGTTAGAAAGGAGCTATATTTTTGCTCTAAGCAATTTAATGAGGCAACAAAACATGTTTCTAGATTTCCCGATTTACCGTTGTCCATCAATAATCATTTTTGGAACTTCAACAGTGTGGTCCATTCCCTTTAAAGTGCCTTTTAAAGTGCAAGGCTACAGAAGTTGTTCAAACATAGAATCAACGACATAAATTCACATTTCTGCAGGGACTAAAAACAGGACCGCCCAGAATACCAAATATGTTTTTCTCCGGACGTCCCGAAGGACCCGTATTCTATTCACAAACAATATCGCGACCATGAACACCACACTCATAAAGTTCCTCCCCTGTCCTTCCTCCCTAACTCACAGAGCAGATACGACATGTCACTCTAGGCCAAACTGCATCGCTTCAGCCCTTCTTCTGGACTTGTTAGCATCAATTGTTGATGCAGATGTATGTGCCGAAGCATTGATTATAAAAACAAGAAACCTTCACCACGTTACTTTGCATCTCAATGTGTTTTTGCGTCACGATAGCACCGATAGATGTCTCAGTAATAACGCCCCTACAGCACGTGCTCCAGATGTGAGTCGTTCCAGGAAGCACATACCTCGTCCCTCTTTAGACCTTCCTGACAAACACGTTTACACATTTCAGGCTTGATAAGGCGAACTCGCTTTCTGATGTTGTTCTTCATATTCGTGTTATCCCTATTACGGCATGTTTTGACCTCTAGTGATCTTAAATGTGACCTGACCAAAAATGGTTCAAATATTTTCTATGGACAAGTGGATGGGCTATCCAACGCCGTTTACCGTTTTCGCTACCTAGCGCGGTTCTCGCGATCTTAGGGGGCGGGGGTGGAGCGGGTACCCGACCCCCCGTCAAGGCGAAGGTGGCTCAGACCCCCGTCAATGCGCGTGTTAAAGCGCATCATGATATCACCTTTGGCGAATGCAGAGGAATTTGAAGGACTTCGTTTGGTGCCGATTTTCCCCAGAAGCGGAGGCTGAGTCGGCAAACCTGGCCGCAAAGTGGAAGTGCGCCTCATCCAAAAACCAAACGTTATGCAGAAAGTGGTCTGACCGGGAGCATTTTGAGTTGAACAGTTACTGAACTTACTCGCTATTCTTGGGCCAATTCTGGCTCCAGCTGGTGAAAAGAAATATTATATGGAGTCAGTGCAATATTTTTGTCAATATTCTCTGTACTGCAGACTCGCTGACGCCCACGAGACTTGTCAACCGTCAGACAGAGGTCTTTGACTGCCTTTGAACGGTTCCGACGATTTTAGTGACGGTTTCATTACCCTCGATGGATAATTCTCTTTCCGATTTTCCCCTACACTTATGCTGCACTGTTCCAAATGCTATAAAATGTTTGATCAATCTCAAAATAATTTTCCTCCTCGGGTGAGTGAAGCAGTGGGGAAAAGACGCTTCAGTTTTCACTGTATTAAGATGACAGATTTCGTCTGGAGGAAGAACTGAACCATTGTAGTTTTTACTTCTGTATTCAACGTTGACGTATCTTAGAATGGAATGAAGGTAAAAAAACAAAAGAATTCAAAATTTCTACAGCACGTGGATGCCAAATTTTCATGTTTTTGTGAATGACGACTCTAAAATTAAATGAGAAAATGTGGTACATTATTTTGGAACTCCCGTGACCATGGCAACAACACCTGCACAATGCGGGCCCACTCCCTATTGTGTCTAGAACACCGGAGATTACGAAACTGTGGCAGCTTTGTGAATATTGCTATCGACTGACGCATAATTCATGCTTGATTTGGGAGTCTCTTGACACATCATAGCAAATCGATAAGAAGTCGAGGCCATGTCACAGGTCGGTGCTTCTCGCCTTCGCTGACGCCTGGGGTCCAGTTGCGACATCAGTGCTGTACCATCTAGGGGTTATTACTTTGCACCTTTCCATGGCAGGGTATATCAGACCTGTCTATCTGTAACGCAGAGGTGCAGAAAGTATGCTGGCTGTCACAAACTCAATCCGACGTATGCCTCCTCTGTCACACAGAGCTGGAAATGATAATTGTATACTTGAATACTATTTCCAATATGCTGAATTTCCTCTACCTGTCCCTTACTTTTTGCAGCAGACAAGGTTTTAGCACCAAACCATTACAGCATGAAAGTAGTAAACTGAGTTTTCATTTATAGATCATGTTTTTGTTTTTGGAAGGAAAATTTCCAATTATGGGTCATTTTTCCAGTATTGGGGTCATAACTATTATTGGCAACTCTGACTGCAGTTTCCCCCAATGACATGCATTTCCTTTTTGAAGAAGTTTCCGTTTTTGGAAGGAGTGTTTCCAATTATGGTACTTTTCTACATGATTACATGTAGCAATTATCATGAAAATAGTCATTATTGGGAACATACCTATTAATGGGAGGGTACATGTACACACAATTGGGAACCCTAACCACAGCTTCCCCCTCCCACTAAACTTCTATCTCACATATCAACAAAAGGGAAAAATGTCAATGTCAACATAGTATTTGAATCTACCTAAAATGTGTTGGTAAAGTGGACCTTAGGTAGCATTTTTATAAACACATCAAATGCTTAAAATTTGCATCCCACTCACGATCATCACCTGCCTGGTCATTCCTTTTTGCAGTAAAATCTCTGAGGCAACTAGCCTGCATAGATGTAAGGTTATGTCTATTGCCCTAATAGGTACAGGGGTATTGGAATTCACATACCAAAGAAAGATCCAGTGTAGTCAAAATCCTGCTTTAACTCCATGCAGTTCAGGTCCTGTGCGTTGCTTACCACCACTGGTAGTAAGCAACACACACCAACCAGCGTTTTTCGAAGTCTATTTCTTTCTGAGATTTGCTGTGATTTTCTGAGATAAGAAGGGGGTCTACCCGGCCCCCTCCAGTGCACGTTAGTCCCAGGCCCCTCTCCAGTGTGGGTGTTAACACTTTGTGGAGGACTGCATTAGCACACATTTGCTATCTGTACAATATTGATATGATAATTTGATCATGAAAACTCACCTGAATCACTGTTGTTGCCAGCCTGTTGCTGGCGCCAACTCTCCCAACTTCCTCCAGCTCCAAATCTATCTAACCAATCTATGGCACAAATAAACTAAGGCACAAGCAGGCTAAGGAATGAAAAACCAAGCTTGATATGGGAAAGTGCATCAGTCTTACAATAGCCTACATTCATCTTAGATTAGCCATGGGCAGCAATATTTATTCTAGCTAGTTTTAGCCTGCACTTATCTTAAATATACCTAATGAATATATGCCCTCAAAATAAGTGGCTTCTAACCTGTTTAAATTTTTGGCAGGCTCTACATCACATAAACATTTCTAACTTGTCTTGTCGCTGTTGCGCAGTTTAAGTAGAATTGCTGCCCTGCTATGTTTATTTTCTCACTCACTTAGTACTTTTATTAGCAGCTTTTAGGCGTACTTAATACTAAATTCGAAGAAATAGGGGCCAATAAATCGAAGACACTCAAACTGTTAATATGATTTAACCTGAAAAAATGGACAGAGAAGTACTTGATAAAGTATCTGCGTTATCGTTAATGCCTTAAATATGCCCACAATCGTGTATTTCTTGAAAAAATTGACTGTCACATTTCCGGTATCTAGGCGACAACTTTCTGCAAACTACTAACAATCAGCCCCATTGGGCTGCATGCTAAAATCTGGCAACTGTGACATTGGTTTGCGGGTTTTCTGCAGCGGGGGTCCCTCGTTTTAGTAGAAACTGAACACAGTACCAATATTGTATTACTAATGGTACGCTGTGCAATTGAAGAACAGAGCCGCTAAGTTAAAATGTTCCCTACACGCTTCATTCTCTATTTCGAAAATATGGGGTTTGATCTTGAGCCATACAGTCTCAGGATCGCTATTTTGTCACAATTATGCACCTCAATTTTCGTAAATGTGTCACAAACTCTGGTAGCCGAGTTGGCAAGTTTCTGCACCTCTGCTATAACGTGTCGTCCTCATCATCACCATTGGGGCTTTTAGAGTATACTTAGAGCCGTTTGGCTCATATCTTTGACATATCGCTCCTAGAACCTATCTAAGCTTCGCAGTCCGTCATTACATCACTTGTTTCCTTGCTATTATTCCGTCGAAAGAATCAGATAAGGTTACAAGTTATAGCTATTTCAAAGTTTTAACTCAAAACATTAGAATTATGGTAGACTCGACGCAGCTTTCTTCGTGATCTTGGTATAATGTTTCTGTGCTCAGTTCGTATTCCTAGCCTAGCTTGAAATGTTTGCAAAAGTGATACATCCCGGTGGCTAAGTGTGGGTTTTTCTACCCCACCGATCTCGGAGTTTGACACTCGCAGCAGGGATCGTACTGTAATCTGTAGATTTATATCATGGAGGCACCTAGTCAGCGCCAACAAAACCTCAAGGCAAGGTTAAAATATATTTTAAGCCGCCGTGTTTTTTTTTGTTTTAATGCCTTCAAATTGGTTTGAGGTAGTGCGACAGGCCTGTAGCAAGGCCAAAAACACGCGGTATATTCATTGCCTCTTTTGATCTTTTCATTACTGACTTTGTTCAACTGAAAGCAGCCGCAAACTTTTTAAAGAATCCACACTACTGACTCGCAACGTTAGGAGCACTGAAACCTCAGTGTCTATCTTTTCGCACATCGTGGCTCGTGCTTCTTTTAGTGAACGTTGCCTATATCAGATTTATAATTTAACTTGAGCTGCTTCTAGATAAAAATTGAAGAATGGGTAAAGCCACAACAACTTAGATATATTAATTTGGAGACAACCCAACGCTTTACCAGCTGTTTTATTTAAGCTACGCTCTCTCTGTAACCATAAGTATATAGTGTTCTGCACTTCCGCTTAGATAATTTCTGCGTCGATCCCTTGAGCATCAGCTGGCACAAAAAAGCTTCCAATATTTATGTCTGTTGTCCAAGACCCTGAACACAAACCTTCCCGTATAGCAACTCCTTCCCCGACCCCTAAAAGGTTGAAAAAATCCTACATGTCACAACCTGGGCGCTATATAACCACTAAGGTTGGTGCGCCCTTAAGCCCCAATAATCAATCAACCTACATGTCACAATGCAAAATGGTTTTGATATCAAATACATTTTGGTTTCCTCCGCTGCAACGTCTGATATCGGTAAGGATGGGTGGAGATCCTGGGGGTCAGGGCCCCCTGTATTTTGGGTCTCCCATAGACTTTGTATAGGGCTTGAATTGCCGTTCCAGTGTTAACCCACCCAGAACCCCCCTCCCCCTGGATCGAGAAGAGATATCCAGCCCTGTCGGTAAGGAGAGAAAGCGGATAAACACGGCAGAGGAATCTGATGGCGGACATGAGAGAGTGGAGGACAATAGTGAGTGGACACTCTCTGCCCGGACACCATTATCTCTGCCTAATGGGGGTGTGCTGTTCAACAACAACTGCATGGCGGCAGGCATCCTTGGCAGAGGTGAAGCCCTAATACACGTTCTGCAATGCTAATTGCATGGCCATGGCTGCCCTACCTCTAGGATTTAAGGCACCAATGGAAAGTTGATGCCATTGCAAACCATTTGCATCAAAACTTGAATACTCAATCATTTAATTATTCTGGGTCAACTTGCCAATTTAAAGTTGACAAGATCATCCTGTGGCTCCAGCATGGCTTTATTAAGAATAATTACCTCCTGTGCTAGACGCAATGGCGTCAACACTCAACATACACCATCAGTGAACGCCACGGGGCGTAGCCAGGATTTTTACTCAGGGGGGGCGGCACCGGAAGGGGGCCTTGCGATAGCGCCCAGAAGAGGCCCTCTGCAACCAAACTGTCGCAATAGATATACGACGCATTTTTTGGCAGTACCCTGTTTTTATAGTCTGCTTGCTGTGACTGGTAAGGTAGTTACAGTCAAGGCCCTAAAAGGTTGCTGTTTTATTGTTGTGCAAACAGATAGGGGAGACCGGGGTAAAACGGACTTAAGGGCAAAACGGATTTGAGCTATCTCGGTATGTTACTGGTGTTTCTACCTAGATTTTAGAAGATGAACTACTGCTTTAGACAAAGGACGTCAGAATATGGCGTGTATATCGTCAGTTAGCGGTATTATTTCGACGTGGGCTGGCTGGAGAGGGTTTTCCTCTAAGTAAGTATTACGATATTTACAAGTTTTAAATCTTCGTTTTTTCGAGTGACAGACTGAGTTCAGTTCTGAGAGTGATATATCTGAATGGTAAGGGTATTATGGTAAGGGTATGGTAAGGCTTGGTAAGGGTATGGGACTAAGGTAAGGTAAGGTAATGGTAAGGGTATTATGGGCTTATGGTAAGGGTAATTTAACATCTCAAAGCCTGCTATTTTTTCCGAAACGTTAAAACTTGAATCGGAGTAGCTGTGGGGCAAAACGGAAGGGGCAAAATGGACTAATGGTGTAAAATGGTCTGATGGTCCGGTTTACCCCAACCACTTAGGATAATATGCTATGCAGTATTTTATTGTGGTAAGGTCAAAGAAACAGCGGGAAAACAAGGCAGGGGCGGGTTGTGCAGTCTTGGGTTGGGGAGGGGCAGTCTTGTGCCAAAATGAAAGCAGGTTAGAATTTTCACTGAGTTAATAGATAGTGACGCTTTAACGAGAATATTATGTTTTTCGCCATATTACCCAGACTGCTAGGGATGTGGATTTATATATCTTTGGGGGTGCCCGGGCAAAGTCTAATGACAGCAGGTCATACTGTCCGTTTTGTCCTTTCCTGAAAACCGTCATGCCCCAGGGTTGGGGTAAGACGGACAAAAGACATAAGCTTATATATTTTACTGCTATGTTTTTCCAAATTAATTTCTTAAGTTGATAATCTTACATTAGAGACACAATTCATTAGGCTACGTCAGGGTGTATAGCTCCAAATTTTCTGCCCGCTATTGAGCTTGCTTTTTAGAAAAACACTTAGGGTGTCCGTTTTGCCCCGGTCTCCCCTACTCTAGCGGAACTCAAGTTGAGGTGTGTCTACTAACCGTGAGTGAACTGGGAAAGGTTTGTGTACATTTTAATTTCGTGAAACTGGGAAAGGAATAGCGAGTCAAAATCTTTGAAGAATACTCAGATGCCAGTACCTAGGTATATCATCATTTTCGCCAGAGGCTTCGGTAGAGATACTTGGATTTTGTTGGTTACAGGCACCTTGATACCAAATCTCAAAATTGAAAAAATGTGACTTACGCTTTTCTTCTACGGGACGGCACAAGTCTCACCCCTGGATCTGCCTATGACGTACATACTGATAACACGCGCCCCGCTGGGGCCCCTGGCATGACGCACCCCGCTGGGGGTGTATTTCGGCCCCCTTCCGTATCTCAATTCCCATGAAAGTTAAAGGAAAATTACGGACGGTGTTTGAAAGCTCTTGACGAGACGAAGAGAAATTATACGAAGTATTTATGTCAGGCATAGGCGGATCCAGGGGGCAAGTGGGCACGTGCCCCCCCGATCGACGCTCGGCGCCCCCTGAAATGGTCACGGTGGCCCCCTGAAAGGTCGATGGCGCCCCCTGAAATGTCGCTTCCCACCCCCCTCCCAGGATGCAAAAATCGGCGCCCACTGATAGGATTTTGCGCCCATATGGTAAGTTTTGCCGGTCAAAAGTGGCGCCCCCTCGACCGGATGCCCCCCAATCAGAAATCCTGGATCCGCCTATGATGTCAGGTCAATATTGTGGTCAGCATAGGTCAAAGAAGGTTTCATAGGTTTATAACAGGTAGGCGTCGTTGCCATCGGGGGCACGGGGCGCCATGGGGCGCCACGACCGGGGGCCAAGGGGTGACGAGCTTGGGGGCAGGGCACTGGGGAGGGAACCTGGCCGCTGCAGTGTACCTTTCCCCCTCTTTATTTTTACTCAGCGGAGCTATAGCAAATATGTATGCCTCATTGAATTCCTCTCATTGTGGCAAAGCGAATGATGTATAATTTGTTCTTGCTAGGTCAAATTGTTAAAATGACCTAACATCGAGCTAGGTCAAGGTCACAGGGTAAATTGGTATGGTCATGTTGCATACCATTCGATTCCCCGTGACAATATAAGCATAATGCAAGCAAAATATGAGCTTTATCTCAATTCAGTGAGAAGTTATTGGCAAAACAATCACAGTATGCTCCTGTCACCTAGCATGACCTTTAAGAGGTCAGATGGTCAAAAACTCAACTTTATGGCCCTGATCGTGTTAACAATACATGATTTGATGATTTTCAGCTTTATCTATTTAGTATTTACTGGAAACGAGCCCTTTCTATTTTTCACCGTATGGGGGGGCTTAAAATGAGGTGACCAAAAATTAACCCCGCCTTAGATTAACAATATCAAAATTCCGAGATGCCGATTTGTAGACCCTAATGACCTTATCATAACGTGAAAGTTTCAAACTGTTCGGTTGGCTGATGTTTCTTAGGCGCCACTCCAAACTCGTGATTTTAGGTTTGAGGTCGGGTCGATTGACCCTGGATAGCTCCTTGACCTGACATGACCTGACCTAAAAAATTTGGTCAGATGCGTAAAATTGATCAGGGATAAGCTGCTGTAAATTGCGTTGTTCTGGGTCACTTTTTCTGCGTTATCTGGGGAAAACCAGGAAGGGGCGAATTTCGCTCCCCCTCCTCCAGCGGGGCGCGTGTTAAGTCGGCCGTTCCGAACTAAAGCCAAATGCTGCAGTCGCGCAGACTTTCCGAGACGTGGACGGAAAGTAATCACTAAAGCAACCGGTATCTTGTTTCGGAAGTCGCTGCGAATGCTCCCCCGACATCGATAAGGAATATTCTTGGAACATAATATATGGTAGGGTGATGATTCATCTCACCTCCTGTTTCTTTGGGTATGTTTTTCCATTTGCTTCTATAACAGAATGGGAACTCCCCGTCAAAGCACGGAACTTTCATGAAAGCCCTGATGACACTCCTTCCTTTGCTGGTGCGATATTATTTTAATATATTACAGGTCCTGCATACTCGATTCTGTGTGGCTAAAAGCACGGGTAATTAATACCCTAGCCTCCATAGCCGGCGGTATTGGGCGAGCGCCTCCATCAATGTGCCCAGTGATGACATCGCCACGCGACCCCCGCCTTTCACGCATTCAACCGACTGCAGCGCGGCGCAGCGGCATCAAAGGGTGGTCGCCGCGGTTATAGCACGCGCCTGGCCAGCTCTGATGGCTCGCCAATAAACAGCGGCCTGTACACTCCGCACACAGATGACCACATATGGCCCATGAATCCAAGCCAGGCTATACCATTTGGGTGGGATAAATGGCACAGACACATTAAGCTCTTTGTGCGTTGTCTGGGAAATGGTGGGAAGGTGTTCCTCTCCCGGTTAAAGGAAATATGGCCCATTCACCGGGCACGAACTGAGCAATGAGCCGTCTAAAGCATTCCAAAAATCTTCCTGGCTTCGTATTTCATTTTTTTCCGAGATCACCATTTTTGGAAAAGCAGTGCTTCATAAGTGTATTACTTTTTGAGAGCATAGGCGTAGAAGTGACAAAATTGTTCGCGAGCCGCGGACACTGGTGCGAGAGAGGCCCTAACCAGGGGCCCGGACCCCAAAACTATTTGTTTGCCCTGCAAGTTGACAACCTCTTGTTTCGTTTTTATTTTCTGCTTGTGAGCAACATAAACGCTTTTTTGTCTTATTTCTATTTCTACGCATTTCTACACATGGTTGGCTCGATCTTTCGTGACAAAAAATACATTTTCTGCTCTCATCAGTTTCAGTTTATTTATTGTATCACCAACGGGCCAGAGACTCACTTAAAGATGAAGTCATCGGATATAAACCAACATAGTGGATAGCGCTTAGTGGATAGCGCATCTAGTCACTGGTCCCGAGTTCAAGTCCCAACGGAGCCTCTGGATAAGCCGATCTGACCCCGAAATCCCTCCCAACAGGGCAAGAGTTGGCGACGCCCTATGACCCTGGCAGTTGGTGTGTTGTTAAACCCCAACAATTATATATGCGGGAGTGTTTTGTTGGTTTCAAGTATGTGTGCTGGGCTCAACTTCTTTCCGGAGAAAAATGCACTCTGCTCAGCTCCTGTGTATATAGTTTGATTTTTTATCTGCTATGGACTTTTTATGAAGAAGACCGGGGCAAAACGGACACCCTAAGTGTTTTTCTAACATAGCAAGTTTAATAGCGGGCCGAAAATGTTAAGCTATACACCCTGATGTAGCCTAATGAATTGTTTATCTAATGTAAGAGTATCAACTTGAAAAACTAATTTGGAAAAACATGGCAGTAAAATATATCAGCTAATGTTTTTTGTCCGTTTTGCCCCAACCTTGGGGCAAAATGGTTTTCAGGAAGGGGCAAAATGGACAGTATGACCTGCTGTCATTGTACTTTGCTTTAGCTCCCCAAATATATATATATATATATATATATATATATATATAAATCCACATCCCTGGCAGCATAGGTAATATGGCGAAAAAACATAATGTTTTCGTTAAAGAGTCAACATCTCTAAAATCAGTTAACATTTTAACCTGCTTTCATTTTGGCACAAGACTGCCACCCGCCCTGGACTCGCCCCTGCCTTGTTTTCTCATTGTTTCTGTGACCTTACTACAATAATAAACTTCATAACAAATTATCCTAAGTGATTGGGGTAAACCGGACCATCAGACCATTTTACACCATTGGTCCATTTTGCCCCGTCCGTTTTGCCCCACAGATAGGGGAAGTCCGTGCAAGAGTACGCACCTAACTTTCTAAAGGCTTTCACTTTTCTCCTATAAGTCCAACAGCTAAAATTTTTATGTGGTTATTTAGCCTGAAGAATTGTCTATGTATGGTCTATGTTTCAACTCGAAGTCTCTGAAAGTAACTCGCCATGAGCCCATCAAAAATAAAAAGTCACGTGCGCACTCTTGCCGGAGTGGGTCGACAAGAGTACGCAGGAGAGGAGAATGGAGTACGGACTGATGCCCCGCTGTGCTTTACGTGCATAGGCCATGCCGCGAAGTATTTTTTCGCCAAAATAGGTGATTGCATGATGTTATATCGTTCTGAATATACAAGAACTATGTTGCAACGTTTGGTTTTCCAAATATGAGTTACGGACTCTGTCCCGAGTGAAAATTAAATTTTCCTATCTCTTAACCCTTGCCCCGGTGGCGGGTACGAGCCACCTTCGCCTGGTGGGGGGCTAAAAAGACCCCCACGATCTCAAAAACTAAGAGAGCTAGAAAAAGCGCAAAACGGCAATCAAGCTCTTCGAAAATGATATCGAAAATACTTCGGTATTTTTTTGTCAGGTCAATATCAAGGTCACCAGAGGTCAAAATAGGTCAAAATCGCTAATATGAGGTATACTAAGAAAACCTCCTATATCTCAGAAACTATGATAGCTAGAAACTTTTTCTAACACCATTCAAGCTCTTGAGATGCGCTTTCATTACAGTGGCATTCATTTTCGTGTCAGGTCAAAGCCTAGGGAGCTACAGGTCACTACATATTGGGCATATTCTTGGGAATGTCCATAGCCACCCATGCATAAGGGCGTTTACTTTTTCGCTAATATCTTCCACACCAAACAAGATACAGCCATAGTTTATGACCATTGCAATCCTCTCGTCAATACGAATCGAATAATATATGATATTGTTGCCAGGTCAAATTTAAATTTGACCTGACCCGGTCAACGGTCTGACCAACTTGACCTGGTATAGTCATGATGTATATCATTTGACTTCCAGTGACTATACAAACACTTTGGTGACAAATAAAGCTCTATCTTAGTTTATTCAAAATTTATGAGAAAAACACCAAAATGCTTATTTGACCTAGGTGACCTTTTAAAGGTCAAGTCAAATTTTTGGCATCAGCTTCAGCAATGGGCTAAGACAAGTCGTAACCGATGTTTGAAGTTGATTCCAACCTACTTACTGGAAAGCTCATTTCGTGTTTTCCCATGTATTGTCAATGGGAGGTCTGTCTGCCATGACCTTGGGTCCAATATCAAAATCCCAGAACAAATGTTGTGTCTGGTGGGCCCAAGATGTGGTTGGTTTCAACTTGATCAATTAACCCTTCTTTTGTTATGCCGTCTAAGTTTTTTGAGGTGGTCACTTCCCTGCCTGGTGACCTGACCTGTATGACCTTGAGCCGAAATTTTCTGGAAAGATGTAAAATGATGAAGGACGTAGACGTTTGGCGCTGCGCGCGGTTTTGGTCACTTTGGAAAACCCGGGGGTCTAAACCGGTTAAGCATGCGCACTCTTGCCCAATGGTCTAGTCTACTGCGTACTCTTGCCGGACATGCTCCCCTGTGAAGAAAGTCTTCATAAACATGCTGACAGGCGTTGTAGCGTGAGCTCCGGTCCTGGAGCACACTCTTAGCTCAGGTTTCTGATTGATGACAGACCGTAATACAATTTGTTTTGATAATAGAAGCATGGTCTACAAGTTTACCCAGTTAAGAAATATTACTTCAACGGTGCCCAGAAACTTATTTTGCTCGGTATTCCCGCGGAAAGAACAGGAGCACGTTGAATTTTGGTGTGCAGCCTAGGCACTGACCTTGCTTTTTTATACCAGGGTATCCACCATCTCAGTGGTTGCTAAGTAACCAAAACAGCTGCTGCGTACTCTTATCTCCTGCGTACTCTTACCCGCCCTTACCCTACTCCGATTCAAGTTTTTACGTGTCGGAAAAAATAGCAGGCCTTGAGATTTGAAATTAACCTTACCCTAAGCCTACACTGCCACTTATTCATACATATCACCATTAGAACTGAACTCAGTTTGTCACTCGAAAAAACGAAGATTTAAAACTTGTAAATATCGTAATACTTACAGGAAAATCCTCTCCAGCCAGCTCGCGTCGAAATGATATCACTAACTGACGATATACACGCTATTTTCTGACGTCCTTTGTCTGAAGCAGTAGTTTTTCCTCTAAAATCTAGGTGGAAACACCAGTAACATACCGAAACAGCTTAAATCCCTTTTGCTCAAAAGTCCGTTTTGCCCCGGTCTCCCCTATCTGTTTTAATTTGGAATGCTCAAAAAGTTTTCTTACAGGTAGGTACATACATTGCCAATTGTCTGCGATGTCTAGGTATTTCTCTTGTAAGCTGAAGGTAAAGTAAGTCAGGCAGGGAATATCACTACCCATAAATTGTCAGAAATGTATTTCTTCATATTTTCATCCTCTTCCAGCACTTTTTGGCAGTTAAAGGTTTAGTTGGGGGTGCCAAATCACCATTGGCGGTGCCCAGCAGATCATTGAGATGCCACAGTACCCCCAAAGAGAGATATAAATCCACACCCCTGCCTACACCTGTATTTGAGAGCACCGATATCCTATATTAAGCCTGCCTGACGACTGACAGCTGATGCGGAGACTTGGGAGCGGGTGGGGGGGTAGTCAGATGGCGTCGATAGCCAGTGGCGGATCTAGCCGGGTGGTTTGGGAGGGGCAAACCAAAGTCGAAAGCAAAAAAACGTCGGGCAGTGAAAATTGCGTTACAATATGCCTTTTCGGTAGGATTTTGGGCACTGGAGATGAAAAGCAAAAATAAAAAAACGGCACGGGGTGAAAAATATGGACTCAAGATACTTTTTCCTATCAAGCCCCAATATTTACACTGAACTTCACTAATTCTGTTTAGGGTTGAGAGTTGAAGCACCAAAATCTTGCATACAAGCTAAAAGGAGTCGGGGAAAAGGAGGTCGATCGCTTTTTGGAGGGGGCGCAAAAACATAGTTTTGCCCCGAGCTTTTCCGTTTGGGGGCAATTGCCTTTTGCCCCTTGATCCGCACTGTCGATAGCCGCTCTAAATACACCTCGGCAAGCGGTGAGTGCTAGGGCAAACAAAGTACTGACCTGCTTTCTTTAATCTTATATTATATGGCTACCTCAGTTCAACTCCCATTATAAGGGCAAGACCTTATCTTTAAAGGGAATGTGGCACCTTCATAACGTGATTTTAACTGAGATAGCCAAGTTATAAAGCAAGTCAGAAAACCCGGTGCTCCATATATCATTTGCCTTGGAACTCGATATTTCCGTAGAAAAACACTAAAACCTACCTGACACCAGCCCCCTCATCAGCCCCTCACCGGGCGGCCATTGTTGTGAGCTGCTGGTGTGACGATATATGCTGACGTCACGATGAGCATCAGCCAATCGAAGCCCTTGAAGCGTTTCAAGTATGGTAGAGGTTGCCAGATCATGACATCATCCACAGGCAGATATTTATTTATTTTCCCAGAAGATTATTTTTAAAAACAAAATATTAAGCTTATTGAACATTTTTTAGAGAGGTCATGAGGGATTTCACTATTTTTGGCCAAAAGTACGCCCAATTTCACTAAATTCCAGGATTCGACCAAGGTGCCACATTCCCTTTAACACATGCTAGCATTTTGTTCTCGGATCTTCATATAGGCCGCCCGATCTCGTCTGCATCCTAGAGCTGTGTTTTTTTGGGCTGGTATCGGCTGGAGGACACTCCTGTCGGGGCTTACACAGCTCTTGGTGTTTTGCCGCCGACGGGTGATGGGCGTGAGGAGCTGCTGGAGTGGGGAGCGTGCTCGACACGGCCGGCGGCCGCTCTGATGTGGCGTCGCCTGCCTGCTGGCGCGTGGCATCGGCCACGTTATGAGCCGGTGGAAGAGCCTGCCGCCGCCCTCGCCTGGCTCACGGATATTAGATAGCTCGCACTGAGAGTGGAGCGGAGACCCTCGACTGGCTGGTATGAAGTGATGGCCACTAGTCTTCCGCCCGCTCTGGCAGGGGGCGAATCTGGCGCGATGGCGTGTGTTGCGGCGGTGGGGCGGCGCCTGTGAAGTCGTCACAAGTGCCGCGGGCCACCGTTATTAAACACTGCCCGCCAGCGGCGCGAGTAAAAACGGAGCCGGATGAACATCAAAGGGCGCGAGCTGCGAAAGGCGCGAACACAACCAGCTCACTGCAATATCGACGTCCAAATAAACTGCTGATGCCGAGTCGCAGTGTTGCATTATCAGAGCTGGATCGTTTTCTGAATACAGTGAAATCAGGGAGGATTGGGCGATATCGATAGAAGTTCGGTGAAGGCTGATTTCATTGGTTTTCGATGAAACTTATTGCAAAATATAATGGTTGAATTCTAGTGCATAAAAAACAGTTTGCACCCCAGGGTGACACCATTTTCAAGTAATGATTTCTAACTTGACTGTGAAATAAGACAGAAAATTTGTTTTGGCCACTGGGGGATTCAAAGGGGATCAAAGGAGCCGTGGCTCCCACCAAAGCCTAAAACAGTATTCCAGTAAGTAAACAGTATTCCAGTAAGTAAAACAGTAAGTAAAACTGTATTTTCCCCCTCCCCAAAAGGGACCAAATTTTGGCCGTTTTTCTTTAAAAATGTTATGCTTTTGCACATTTTCTCGATTTAGCCCCCTTCCCCCAAAACGTTGGTTTGGCTCCCTCTAAAAGCTGCTCCTGGATCCGCCGATGGTTGTGACCGGTACATTTCGCGCCCGTTTTTAAAGTTCGGACGCTACATCGCATGACTTGTTAAATTCATTAACCTTGGCGGCGGCAGGTTTCTTCACGCACCGCTTGAAACCCATACTTTAACCCACCAACCCTGGCGCGGCCTCCCTGCCGTAGCCATGACCCCACCCTCGCAAGTGTTACAAAACTTCGCGACCCATTACTTGAATAAACCTCCCCTTTGCTTTGCGACATTAAAGAAATCAACTCTTCCCAAAAAATTATCTCACACGTTTTAGCGGCGGGCAAAGGTGCCTTGCACAGAATGCCTTATAAGAAGCCCTTAAGTAAGTAAGTCGCATGAATTGCACAGTATACGGAATGCGAAGTCGGGGAGGAGAAGTCTGTTGGGTGAAAAATACCATTTTTTAATACATTTTGTTCAAGTTGTTCCCAGTACGGCTGCTGGAGTCGGAGTCTCACTTCAGTCCTTAAGGGACTGGTTGCCACGGAGACCCCGACCCCACCATTCAAACGAGCAGATTCCACAATAAAGGGTTAGTTTAGAAGTCAAAGTTTAACGTCCCACAAAGCACAGGGACGGCCCTGAAGTTTTAAAATCCAAAAGGGTTAGAAAAACGCCCGTTTGAGGGTGGGTGGGGACAACGGTTATCTACATTACCGTCAAGTTTCATTGACCTAGGCGAATATCTTTCAAACGGGGTCGCAGAGACCAGATCTGGGCCTTGCTGGAGGCCTCTTTGAAAACGCCGTGATTATGCGGAAAAAACCGTGAGTACAAAAAGGACGGACCAGGGTCATAGAGAGAAAGGCCCACACAGTCTCCTCTGAAAGTTTGAGGTCAAGGTCATTCAAGGTTATGATCTATGATGAAGCAATATCCTATATTCCCTATAATGTGCAATATAGCTGGCTCTATAACAGTTTTCCGCGGGAAGGAGAGTTGTAGCTAAAAAACCTTTGACCTTGACCTGTGACCTTGACTTTGATAATTGAGCAGCCTCAACTATGAAGCCATATCATAACATACATCATACCAAATAATGTCATCGTACCTGAACACTTGGGCCAACGACCTTGCTCAGTGACCTTTGACCTTGACCTTCACGCTGGGTGTACTTGACATATAGTTCCGATTTTATGAGGTTATCACGTCACCACACGGTCTACAGTGCAGGCGAACTGGTGCGAAAGCGCGATTGCAACGGTCTCAAAATATAGGTCTGACTTTAAAAAGACATGTAAGTCAACACATTATTGGCCAATTCACTTTGGGGGGCCATGGGCGGATTGCCCCCTGGATCAGCCCCATGGGCCAGCTCAACTGATTTAGACCAACGAATACAAACTGAATTTCTTAGATATGACATCATAGTTGAGGCTTATCCATCGTTGCAGAAGTCGTTCTGTTGCAAGGTATGTGTGTCACATACGTACCTACATGCACACGAGGCCATGGACGTCACCACGGACTCGCTAGGGGAGGGGGAGGAGAAGATGTGGCAGACCCAGTAGTGAGAACCTCTGTGTACTTTCACGTATGTTAAGTCAACCTAAGAGGGTATTAGCAGCTTTTTACCCTTTAACAAAGCGGTAGCCATGGAATTATTAAAAGTCTGGATGAAAGCACTTTGCTCCACAACTAATTCGGGAAATGTATTGAGCGGGGGAAATGTGGTTGGGGTACCTCGTAACTCGCAGCGCGGAGGACCCACCCCAGACGCCACCCCTGTCGGCGATACAGCTGTGACTTCGACTTCACTGTAGCTGTCGAGCCACGGTGTCCGTGTCTCCAACAGTGAGTGTCAACTTCGCTGTCCGTGCAAGACTTGTCTGACCATGACCAAACACTGTCACCAAAGCAAGATAACCTTCATGGCTCCAGGGCTGCATGGTTGTACCGTTCGGACAAAAACTTGTCCTGTTGTCGGTTTAGAGTGATATACGCCAGACAGCCCCTTCAGTGGCTGACGTGCTGGGTGTTGAATGGGAGGATGTCAATTAGCTCATAGTTTTCATTGCCCTGGCTTAGCCATTAGTTCTCTTTCTCTTGTTTTGACATACTTTAAGCGGATATTCTTACGCTTTAATTAATTGGCTTTTACCTGGGCTTGGATCTAAACTGGGAAGGCATTGCAATGTTTGCAGCAGGTCAGCAACTAAATCATTATACAGCTCTGCAACCTCACTCAATTGTAGCAACAAACAGCGGTAGGTAGCTGTCAGTGCAGTGATTGTTTTCATCCAGTGGCACTTTGGTTCCTCCTCCAGCCCTTATTAGGCTGTGGTCGGGGAAAATGACTACAATGAGGGCATGTCCTAATCGGCCACCTGGATCTGTTGAATACCAAAAGCGCAATATAAACACGGCGTTCTTTCCCTCTAAGCTCTGAGCGTTTTCTGCCTCCGTACATTGTCCATCGATTTCCTGCCAGAGTTGTAACGATATCGCAGTAATCGGTACCACGGGTCGCTCTGTGGCTGATGCGGTAAAAACCAGGGCTGTCAGGCTTCTGGGAAGCAAGTAGGGGAGAGTGGTGCAAGACGCCCACCCTTAAGGTTAAAGAGGGATTTTTACTAAACGGCTTTCAGTGTTGTTTAAATTTATAATTCAATGCCTTGGTCAATCATTTTTCTTCAAAATTGAAGAGTATCATCTCTTGCAATGCAGTAGGTAAGAGAACTTTAAAAGTTGTGTAAGTCATTGCAAAAGGCGTCTTACACACTGGGGTGGATAGGACGCCAACTCCATGGGCGTTTTACAAACTAATAATAAAATCAATGGGAAAAACTGTAGCGAACTATTTGGTTAAAAACATAACTCCAATGTTTGAAAGGTGCGGATGACACCCGGCAAAGCAGCAGAACATTTAACTGTTGTGAACAAACAATATTTTTTTGCTGACTAGAGTCAAATTGAGGAAAACCAGTAGGAAATTGTGACAAAGTATATTGCCCGAACACTGTAACGATTCTTGAGAACATGTACGGAAAAGTCTGAGGTAGCCCATTTCAGAGCTTAAACAAAGTGCCTACAGACATCATGTGTTCGAACTGAAAAGATAGTATAAGACAGATGCGCATGCTTAAAGTGCACTCACACTGATATTTAACATACAGGCACTGTGTTTGAGCTTTGAAATAAGCTGCCGTCACTGTGCTGCGTGAAACTGAGCTACCGACACCACTGGTGTTCGGGCTCTGAAACAAGCTCTCCAGAACTTTGCTCCCATGTGACCTGTGTCCTACCGTCCTACCGACACAGGTCACACGTGTATGCCACCTATTTTTTATCCGCGTCAGTGCACGGCATGCATGCCCATCTGTGCCCATCCGACGGCGCCCTCCTAAAATTTTGTTTCCCACCTCCCCTCCCTAAACCAGGAAATGAATGCTGGCTCTCCAGCGATAGGTTTCAGCACCCCCTCCCGCTATCGATTTTGGGGCTATGTGATAGGCTTATTCGCCCAAAATTGGCGCCTCGGTTTCAGATTGCGCCCCCTGATCATTTGCACCACCGATTGGATCCGCTTATGCTATAACGGTGGATAATTTATAAATAATCTAAGTTTAATGAATAATCTAGTTTAATAAATAATCTAAATAATAAAATAAATAATCTAGTTTAATGACACAGAACCTGCCAATGTTACATAACCTCTGCAACTCTGCAACCCTAACCCTGCTGGACAAAATAAAGCAACCCTGCTGGACAAAATAATGTAACCCTGCTGGAAAAAATTATATAACCCTGCTGGAAAGGATTTTGGGAGATCAGATCATCTTATTTTAGTATTTAGTACTTATTTTAGTATTTATTTAAGTATTTGTCCCGACTGAGTCCGATGACATACCTATGTGGCTGGGACTATCCGCCAAGCCCCCCACCCCCATCACCTCCATAGTCAAAATTGTTAAGAGATTTAGGATGATCCGTTAGGAATTAGATGCTGTAAGACAAGGAGGCGCGGTAGTGGAGTGGTCAGCGTAGCTGGCTACCACGCAGCCGACCGACCCTGCCCTGAAATGTGTCTAAAAATGGTCAAATGATTGTACAACTGTCTGTGAAACATTCCAAAATTAATCGACATGTATATAGTGTAAGACGCTTCTCCTGTAGTGTAAAACGCCGCCCCTGGGCGTCTTAGCAGCCATCTGCATGGGGCGTCTTCCCGCCTTCTCATGGTGAAAATAAATGGCGCGCTATTTACCAGAGCCAATTCCGGTGCATCCGATCAAACGCTATTCTGACGCCAAAAATATCATATTGGTAGGCAGTGGACCTACAGGGAACAAACTGACGGATTTCTAGTAACATTTTGAAAACTTCGACACAATATTTTATGATAAGAGACACAAAAATAAAGAATTACTCACCGGAACCAGGCAAAACTTCCAACCGCGCTCTCGCCTCGTCCCAAAAAAAGGACAAGCTGTCTGCTGTCCCTCAAGAACATTAAAAATAGCCTGCTGTGGATAGTGTTCAAGCAAAAGTGAAAAGGCTTCTTACCGACCCTGGGCGTCTTAGACCACTCTCCCCTATGCCAAATGCGAGCAGGTTTGGGACCAATTATGCAAAAATATATACAAAATATACCAAATATTCAAACTGTAGATATCATCTTTGATTTGTATGCTTAGTATTATAATTTCCAGTTTTTACCACATTCCCTGGATGTGCATGTTCCAAGGAGGTGCCCAAGGAGGCGCCCAAGGAGGCGCTACCTTCGCCGCCTCCTTGGATGCGTGCCAGCTGCAACAGCGGCAGATATTTGCGGGAAATTTCATTACTCGTGGGTCTATATGCTTTCACTCTATTCCCTGACGGTTTTACTTTGTTGAAAAAGGTTTGATGATGTCTAAAAAAGTAACACCATATCTTTTCAAATTCAAAGACATTCTTTGAGCAGCCGAAGTACTTAGTGGAGATAAAACTAATGATTGCTTCAAAGAACGTCATCGTCCCTTGACTGTAAGTGTGCATTGGACAATGTGATGGGAGAACAGTAAATAATACGATGCCACTGGACGTTTGCAAAGGAACAGAAACCATTCCACAATACCCTCCCAACACGGGTCAGAGTTCGCCACGCCATATGACCTCAGCAGTTGTTGTAAAGCCCAAAGCTCCTTTGTCGGCGTATGAAGCCCGAAAAGCAGGATCTTGAAGAATGCTATCTGTTTAAGTATTTTATACTAGAAAAGCGCTTAAAGTATGATAAATGCTTAAACAACCAACCATTAAAAAACATGCCAAACATGATTAAAAATGCCAAATTGAGATTTTTTGGCCGTAAATAGCCAAACTGGCAGCCCTGTTCCGAACTGGTGTTTCTCGTTTACCACAGCCTGGAAGAGCTGTTACACCGCTGTGTCAGACGTGTGGTCGGCCCCGGCCCGCTGCACTTGGGCCCAATACCCCGCTCCACCCTGTTCCAGCGCGAACGGCTGCGCGCGGCGCCGCCGGGCGGCAGGGGCGCGCCTCCTGTTGACACAGCCTCAGACACAAAGCGTCGTCGGCGACGCGCCGCCGCGACAATATCGGCGCGCCCGTGTCGGTCCACAGCCGACGGCGACGGCACCTCCGCCGCCGGCTACCGCGCTGGCCGCCAACACACAACCACCCTCTCCAAATTACTAATAATGTAAATAAGGCGGTGTGCGCGGTTCCTTTGAGCATCAGGGCCGGTGATTTTCCGCCGTCTGCGTCGCAGCAGATTGGTTCCGCTGCCGCTGAGGCCCTGCCTCAATTCGGATTAACTAGGCAAACATTTAGCGGTGCGCGTCGCCGGTGCGCCTTTGAAGGCGGTGCTTCTGTACCTGTGCGGTCCCGTGGGAGAGCGCGGCGCGGCGGCGTGGGACAGGGCGCCGCTCCGAGGGGCACGCCGCCCCACTGCCCCTGTATGCACACTTCTGCCGAGCTGGACGGTAATCCGCCGGCCGCAGCGGCCGCCGGCTGCGCTCCGAGGCCATCCAGCGCGGTTTAGCTTGACTGGAACGCGACCCATCCGTATGCTCCTGGCTCTCCTGGGGCGGCGCTCGCGCTCGCGGCAGCTAACAAGACTTCATCATCCCTCTCCATCCCCCAGACACGTCCTCAACCCGACACTATTTCCGTAGCATAACAAACAAGCCTCGAGTGTGTTCGCCCGGACAGGCTGGGCGACGAGCAAGACTACTGTTCCTTCTCAAAAAGGCGGGCATTGTGGCGAGAAGCAGCAGCTAAGCCGGCCGGCGGCTGTCATACTCTGACAATGCGGTGGGGCCAGCGGACCTCATTCCGGTGGATCTGCCGAGATTTCCCTCCGTGGGTGGCGGCCCCAAACGTTTCACGGGCCGCCGCACGGTCGTCGCTGGTGGAGCTGTCCAACTATATTGCCAGGCTCCAATTCGCTACGGTCTATCACATTGATTTTCCACTTGTGCTCATCAGCAGAGTTTACCGACCGCGCCGTGCAAACAGGCACGTCCTCTCCCGTCCGAGTTCGCCGCGCCGGCGTGTGAGAAGCGTCACCGAAACTTCTCCGCTGCCAAAACAAACAGCTCCAGCGCGGCTCACTACAGCTCCATCACACGTGGTGACATTGTTGTGAGCCTCACAACACCGCTGCGAACCGGGCTTGTTGCCTGAAATATCACGCCGTCTGTTGTTGCACACAGGGAAGTCGCACCCCCATCCAGCCGTGCCTCTCCCGCCTTCACAGTGAGTTTCAACACGTTTGATCCCTCACTTGGGCAGCTGATCCGGCCCGGCGTCCGCGGTAACGCCTCCAAAACCCGCTGACAGCACTCTGCCAATTAGCGGCCTCGTTTCTCCGTGTAACAGGGGCGCTAAATCCCGCCGCGTGACGCGTAACGCAACACCGCCGTCGCGCGGCGTGGCGCCGCTCTGAAGGAGGCCTTCTTTTTGTCTGTGGGCCGGCTCAGAGCCGCGACGGAAGCTGCTGGCGCAGAGGATGAGCGGTGAGCCGAGGATCGGCTACACTGACTGATGGAGTGGTGTCCCGAGATGGGGTTGGCTAGGTCGACTGACGACGTGGCAAGACGTGATGTGGAAAGCCCTGTCACATAACTGGCGAAGGAGGGATGGAGCGCACGGTAAGATGTAATGTTCACGGTGGTAGAGGCACAGCCACCCATTCGGCCGCAAAATGGATCCACCGGACAACGCAGAACACGATCAGGGACAGTGGTCTCCAAAAAGTGGACGAAACTAAAAATTTAAACAAAGTGCCGCCTGTGAAACAGCTTCAGATCTTTGCCTGATGCCATAGCCGAATACTAGCCGATAGCTTAGTACAGAGGCGGATACAAGCGGGGTGGGGGCTAGTGGGCTCGAGCCCCCTCAATGTCAGAGTGCCTATAGTAAATGCATAGCCGGAGGTTGTTCTGAGGCAATGGCGGAGAGGATCGAGCCCCCTAGCCACCCCCGGAAATAAAGTCCTGGATCCGCCGTTGGCTGAGTAGGTGTGCGCTGCAGAAATGCAGACTTTGCACCCCCTCCACTGCCTGGTGAAGAGAATTCCTCTTCTCAAGTACATATTTCATATAAAAACGCACCCCCTGCTAAGGTTGTTTGACGTCGCCAGCTTTCATCCAGTTGGAAGGGTATATGAGCATGAGGACCAGGGAGTCCATATTCAGCATTCCCGCTGGGGATTTGAACCCGGCTCAGCGGCGTGGAAGGCCAAGGCAGAACCACTGCACCACCGCATGCCTGTGGGACAAAGAATAAGGAGGGACAGGGCACTCACTGATGGAGAGGCAAATAGAGTGGTACGTGGCAAAAGAGAAGGGAGGGCGGGGTGCGGATGAACAGTCAATAACGGCCAGACGGGTATATGAGGGAGAAATGGCACTGGAGGGCGATCAAAGAGAGTCGGACATAATGGAGAAGAAGGGAAGACAGGACACTGGTGAGATGGGGCCGGAAGAGACAAAAGAAAGCAGAGGGCAGGGCTTAGGTGGGTATTTATATGGGGGCCAGAAGGGCAGAAAAGAGCGGAGG
Organism: Lepas anatifera; assembly: GCA_034440635.1. Classification (NCBI taxonomy): domain Eukaryota; kingdom Metazoa; phylum Arthropoda; class Thecostraca; family Lepadidae; genus Lepas; species Lepas anatifera. Next base: position 209,166 of record JAOTON010000900.1, read on the forward strand.
AAAGGGCACAAATGGGCAGTCAGATACGGTCAAACAGGGCAGAAGGAAGGGGTAGGGCACTGGTGAGCAGACAATTGGAGTGGGTTGATGCGGATAAGAGATGAGGTCTGGGGACTGCAGGTCACTCGAAAAGAGCCAGGTAGGCTGAACAAAGAGAAGTCGACTCAACTCAACTCATGTGCTGAGAGTGGTCGACTCAACTCTGACTCAACTCATTGTCACAAGTTCAATGAGCCGACTCAACTCTGACTCAAGTTTAAATCCTTCTGACTCAACTCTGACTCAACTCACGATTCAACTCAACTCAAACTTCGGCTTGGTTTCAAAATATATAAATACATGATAAATAATATAAATAAATAATAATTACAAATTAATAACTCAATAAACAAGTAAGAGACAAGCTTTTCAGAAAGTCATACCTACAAGAAACTGAAGATTAATGGATGGAAAATTAATAAATTGGCATTCAAACATTGCTATTATTATAGCCAGGGGACACATATTTTTTTAATTCTTTCAGACTGTCACTGTCAGATAAAGCTGCCACACCATATTGCAATGATTTCTAAAATGAGCCTTTCATGTTTAACCAGGTACATGAAATGGAAAGGAACTTAAAAGGGTTAAGGTTACAACAACATAGCAAATAATTGCACCTCCATACTATCAGAAAAGTTTTAAGCTAAAAAAACATGATCTAAACTGTATTTTCAGGGATGATGAAGGTATTGCTTTTTGTTTCTTTTAAAGAAGGATGCTAGATAAGTTTGCTAAATGAAACATTCCTATGCCATGGGCTTAGCCAAAATCTAAGCTATGATTACTTAAGTACATACTTGCAATTGCAAATTCTAAGAACTACAGCAAACCCTAGGAAATAGTATACCATATTAATATTTGACAAAGGACAATAGAAATGGAAATTTTAACAGCGTCTTGCATTTAATACATTCATATTTCTTAACCCAATACAATTTTCAGCTTGAAAACCTTAAATACAGCACGTACCTATCGCTCTTCAAAATGGGAGCATGTGTCCATAGAAAATTGCCAAATTAGGGCTTTCCAAATAAAATACGGACGACGATCTTACAAAGCCAGTAGCTAGAAGTAATTCGTCTGATTCGCGCAAGAATGATATTTAAATTTTTGTCAAATCAATGGCGCCAACTTGCCTGTGCTGATTCTTTTATTGAAGCGGTGGCACGTTTGCTATTCAACTGCCCTCGTTTGAGTGTCTCACGTCTGTAGAGTGGTCTCTTCTTCTAACCGTGAGTGGTGGTTGAAAAGAAGTAGTGCTAAATATTGATAATGAGTTTTTGAGGTATCTGAAATGTATTTTGCAGTCCACTCCACCTCTTAAAATGTTTAAGACGAGACCAGAGATAGGAGCCTGTTCAATTTTTCGAGTACATGTATTATTTGTGCCTCGGGTTTTCTTCAGGCCGGATGGGCCTTTAAAATAAACAATTAAACCGTAAAATTGAATTGATATGTTAAAACAAATTAAAACTTTGATAGAAGCAATTTAAAAACTGGAGGAAAAGGTATTCAAAGGGGGTTTAAGGAGGTTCGCCAAAGGTAGGAAAATTCAAACACTATTATTCAACATATTTACATGCCGAGTCAACTTTTTGTCAACTCATTGGATTCACTGTCCTCACAACTCAGCTCAACTCAACTCATTGATGTGGTGTGAGCCGACTCAACTCAGCTCAACTTACCTGACTAATTATTTTTACTCGACTCAACTCAACTCAGAGTCTAATGAGTCGGAATTTGAGTTAAACTCCGACTCCGAATCGCGAGTCGCACAACTCTGCATGCAGTCAGATACAGCCGGCCATGGCAGAGCAGAAGTGAGTGCAGGGCATTGGTGGGCAGTCAGGTACAGCCTGACAAAGCAGAGGAGAAGTGAGTGCAGGGCATTGGCGGGCAGACAGGTACAGCCTGACAACGCAGAGATGTGTGGAGGGCAGATCGCTGGTGGGCACTCAGGTATGGACGGTAACTACGCAGCATAGTGTGGGCTGTAAAGCATGTCGTTAAATTCTTATATAAACTAACGCACGTAGAACAATTGACGTGGCAGTGCATGCAATTTGGATTACAGTAGCTAGTATCTACACTTATGGGCAAAAATCCCCTGGTGGGCACTGGGCCGTTCGCTGGTGGGCACAATGAGGACTGATGGGCAAAATGCCCACCAGTTAGTAGATTAAAATACGCCCTGATCCGCCACAGGAGGAGAGCGACGGTTGGTGCGGCGGCCTCCGAAGATGGTCGGGGTCGGGTGACAGAGCGGCGCCGAGCGGTCTGCGCCCGTCCGGCACCCTCTCCCACACCCCCGCCGCTACCGGACGGTGCCAGGCCAGGCAGACACAGGAGCACCCTGTGTCTGCTCCCAGCGCGCCGGCGACCCGCCTGCGTCAGCCGGGCCAAGGTCAGCCACAGGGGACCTGCTGTGTACAATATATGCACCTACATAAGTAACGTTCATTTAATTTGAAAGTGCTACTCTTATGGCTTGTCATACTTATACTTATTTGATCGTTGTTGCGCACTGTTCATTTTAAATCCTGAATTCCTGCTAAGCCCTCACTTTATCGCATACCCCGTGCAAACTAGAATTCATCATGTAAAAAAGTTAACCCACAAATACCTGGATAACGGTGAGAGATACGGTACGTTTCTGGTTCAGAATAAATTCATATAGGTGATATTGGAATGAGGCTGTTATTACATTACTTATTGTCCTTTACTTTGACCTGACTGATCGTGTCCCGCGAGATCAGCGGCGCAGACATTGTATCCAGAACTGAGTTCAATTTACGATGTTGCTGGAGCCCGCGCCAGCATGAGATCTGCACGATGGCCCGTCTCCCAGGCCGGCCGTCTCTGTTTACACTGATCCGCCAGTGTGTCGCGCGCTACTGCGTGCCTGAGAAGGCAGGCTCTCCCACACCCACAGATGGCGGCGATCCGGTGTCACTGCAGCGGAGGCGCCAGGCTGTCTGGCACTCCTTCCCTCCCCTTCACCCCCCCTTCCGTCGATACCGACACCGGCAAACAGGACGTACCAGGCGGGCCACCCTCAGCGCCGCGGGAGGCCTGGGCCTCCCTGGCGCCGCGCTGGCTGCTCGCTGCATGTGGTGCTCATATGGAGGAGAGGCGGCGCGGTCCCAGTCTCGGTACAGACCCGGGGGCCCGCACCAAGCACATAATTGTTGTTTAACACGCACATTTACGGGGGTCTGAGCCACTTTCGCATTGACGGGAGGGGGCGGGTACCCGCCCCTAAGATCTCGAGAACCACGGTAGGCAGTGAAACACGGTAAACGGCGTTGGGCTGCCCATCTACTTCTCAATCGAAAACATTTGCACCATTTTTTGTCAGGTCACATTTAAGGTCACCAGAGGTCAAAACATGCCGTCATAGGGATAACATGTAAATTCAGTTTTTTCGGTCATTACATCTGAACAAGTAAAGATAGAGCAAAACGACTTGAACTATTTGAATCCTCTCAGCAAGTCGAATCGAATGATATATTATTTGACCTTGCTAGGTCAAATCAAGGATTTGACCTGACCTGAGGTCAGGTCAGGGCAAATTATATAAAATACATATCATTAGAACCGCAAAGCCCAGGCGAGTCTAATGCAGCTAAAATAAATGCTCTATCACCATCCGTTACTGAGTTATTCCGTAAAAAACATTTTTCCATGTATTTCCAATGGAGAGGTCATGCCTCGTACCTGACCTTAGGTCATGGATATAAGAAATACCGGAACATATCTTAGAGAACTCGGTGGGGCCATTATGAGATATGAGTTTCAATCGGATAAGTTCACCCTGCTCCGACTTATGCTATCTTAAACTTTTTTTTGAGGTCGGGTCACTTTACCTGTACTGGTGACCTGACCTGAGATGACCTAACCTTAAAATTTTCACAGAAGTTGTAAAAATGATGAGGGAAAAGTATGCCAAGTACGGCGGCGCTACGCGCCGCCATTTTACTGCTGTCTCCGAAAAACCCGAGGCGCCCCCGTCAATGCGCGTGTTAATGGCGCTGTATGTTAGACCGAGAACATGTCGGCCACAGCACAACGCTGGTGGTCTTTAATACACGCCGGTGCGGGGGGCGGGAGGCAGAAAATCGCCGCCACAAGATTTTTCATTGATGACCAAAAACTGGTGAAGCTCAGCGCCACCAGACTTTTCATTCCCATGACAGGTCTCTTTTGCAATTAGTAAGACAATTTTAGGCCTAGGTCATCGCAAGTCACATCATCACCCAAGGTCAAGTGACCGAACCTCCAAAAAATGTGTAGAAATACAACAATAAGAGCAGACTTAATCTATCCATCTGAGATTCACGTAATGAGGTCACGAGTGCAATCACTTGTGACAGAGTCATATAAAGGCCGTGACCCCAGTGCCGTGGCCTCTGCATTGGGAATCATGGGCGTTATATAACCTTAGTAGGTTTGTGCGCTCGAAAACCCAAATGGCTAGCTCTGCATTTGGAAATTGGGGATGGGGAAATTAGCCCGAGTTTGATAGCTCCGCAGAGAATGGCGATAGGGCTTTGATTTTGACATCATTGTTTTTTTCTTGTCAGGGCCGTTCGAATTATGTGCATCATTACCCATGTTAACCTTGACCTGAGCGTAGGTCAGGTCAGTTTTAGGATTTCTATAGCTTTGCTCTATCAGTCGTGATGGCCCAAACGTTAAGTTTACATTATATCACTTTGATAAGATGTTTTGACCTCCAGTGACCTCAAAATAATTATAGCCCAAATTGTATATATATATATATATATATATATATATGTATAATTATGGGTGGACAAGAAGATGGGCTATCCAGTGCCGCTTGCCAGTTCTGTTTTTCGCCGTCTGGTGTAGTTTCTGAGATGTTAGGGGATAGGTTACCCTAACCCCCTTACGGCGAAGGCGGACTCCCGTACCGGCGCGTGCTAAGTCCCGGTGTTTGCAGCATCGTGATGGCTCGGTGTCTCGGTGTCGCAGTAACCAGACTAAACCTTCCATGGCGCTGCGTTCGACAGGTTGGTGCCGCCCTCGGCATTGGGAGAGACAGCTAGCTGACTCAGAGAGACAGGAGAGACAGGATAGCTGACTCCAGAGAGACCGACTCTGGGAGAGACAGCTGACTACGGACAGGAACTCTTGATAACGCCGGTAAGAGAAATTACAACACTCAACACCAGCCAAGACGACGAGTGGTCCTACCGGTCTTGTTTCCCCTATTCAAATCAGACAACACGTTTCTACACAATCTCGCAACTCAAAAATCTTGATCCAGACTGCCTATTCTCTTCAAGACTGTCCACAGTCTTAACCAGTCTTGACCGGTCTTAAGCGAGATAACTGGTCTTTGCTAAGACAAATTCCAATGATTCGTGGGCAAGACGAATCTGGGTCTCAAGACAACTTAGGGTCTTGGGTGTCCTGGGGAAGACAGCAAATTATCTTACTACCCTGCTGCCAAGACGCCAGCCAACCTAACATCCAGACGAAATGTAGTCTCGTCTGCTTGACGGCTGCTATGGATCTTCCTCCAGACCAAGTATCTTCCTCCAAATCATTCAACAGTCTCGAGACTGCAATTTTTGGAGACGCAGGTAGATCCCAAGAAAAGACTAATGTTGTTTTGATTTTTTACCCCGCAGATTCTCGCACAGCAGCTCTTACTCGGTAGTAAAAAAGCACATAGAAAAAATCGGCTTCATTAAACCACTTAACCCTCGCCCCACCGGGGGGCCATCGATGGCCCCCTAAGGTTTTTCCGGGATAGCAGAAAAACGACGAGGCGCAGCACCGCGGTTGAGGGCTCTACCTCTCACTGCATCATTTTCCCATCATCCTTGAAATTTTTTACCCCGGGTCACCCAAGGTCAGGTCACCAGACGAGGTCAACCAAGGTCACCTCACTTCACCTTTAGAGCTCTGTAAGAGCTACATTTCAAAGTCGATCGATTTGAAACTTCCTACACTTCATGACCCCTCCAGGGTCTACAAGGTGTATATCCGGGATTTTTCGATTTCGTGCCCTGAGGTCAGGTCACGAGGCGACCTCTCCAATTGGAAAAGCATGGGGAAAAGCTATTTCATGATATAAAAGCCACAAAAATGATTGCAAATACTCAGACTGCTCAGAACAACGTTTTTGGACACCCTTTCACGGATCCCAGAGGTCATATTTGCCCTTTGACTTTTCCAAGGTCATCCAAGGTCACCAGAGGTCAAAAACAGTATTTTGACAATAACTTTTGTCCTAATTGAGCTAGAGCGGTGAAACAAACACCATCGTGTTTGTCTTGTCACTGGCTTTCATTTGATATACGGCAAGGTCACTTTTTGACCTTTCGTGACCTCAGGTCATATTAGGTCACGAGGTGACCTCTGGCGGTCAAACCACTGGCGGGAGGTCTTTACGTTCCACATAGCGGAAAAAGTACTGGCAATTTGCTATCAAATGTACTTTACCAGGCCTCAATAGCTCTAATGACATAAGAGTTATGCCCAGTTTGCTTAATCATTGCATATTTGAGTGAAAATAGCCGATCTTGACCTAATTTGACCTCTGGAGGTCAAACCATTGACCTGAGCACTAAAACATGCGAAGTAATTTCTTACTGAATTCACGCGAGCTTTCTATTGCACTTCGCAGATTTGCGCTAACGCCCATATTTTCGGAGTTAGAGGGGGGGCCATCGATGGCCCCCGGTGGGGCGAAGGTGGCGCCGGACCCCCGGTGGGGCGCGGGTTAAACAAATAATACAAAAAATTATCAAAAACCTACAAAAGTAATATATAAGCGCCAGATACAGGGCACCAAAAACTCATTTCACTCAAAAGCTCTGTAATGGGTCAATACGGAGCAAAACAAAAAGCTTCAACTGCTTATTGAAATGCACTATCTGTCATGGTTAGAGGACATCCCCTGGTAGTTATACCTACATACTGTCTGCACACCGAAAATAAACCTCAGACCTATCTCTGACACAGCCTAAGTAATTCCAACTGTGAAACTGACAGAAAAATGTACGTAAGTCTGTCACAGACCACCCCTCTTCGAAAGTATTATGGTGATTATTATTTATTTATTAATTTAGCACTCACTATATCCCTGCGCGCCACGCATCACCAAACCATGATAGTGCGCTTTTTTTTAAATCAGCAAACGTAAGTGAATGTTTCCATAGGCGCCTTTAAGTCACGTGACTTTTCAATTCCACTCAATGCCTGTGCCCTTCAATACCGCTCACTGCCCCCGTGTGCGCCACGCCAGTCACAAAACTATCATGGTGCGCAACAAAATATTAGCGAGTAAGGCTTTGTTGGCCTGAGGGCAAGATTACTTTATACCATAGACCTGCAGATTTTTTTAGGGTTTTTTACGTGATTTTTATATTGTTATCCAACCTCATCTTTTGCGCTCTCTGAGGTTAGCTTCGTAATGTCTTCAGTGCGCCATCTCTAGTGTTTACTACAGTTTTTTTCGGGAGGACGAGGCGAGAGTTCATTGTTTTTGTTTTTGATGTGCTGCATAGGGTCAGTGCGCAGTGCAGTATTAATTTCTAAACTAAATTCGTTACAGGATTGTTCAGAATGTACTGAGGCAGGAATGACCTCTCGAAATGTCATATGTTAAAACACTGAGTCCCGTTCTTTGCATTTGAAACGTCGCTTATTGCTTCAATTATGACTGCTCATGAAGGACATGCCTTCAAAATTAAAAGCCCCCAGGCCCTTCCTCTTACTCAACTGTTCTCGTTTAGTATCTTTCTTCATTTCTATGCAGAAATAATATCTATCATGAAATAATGCATTGGAACTGGCATATCATTTAAGGAAATGTGCTGTCAGTGAAAAGTTAAGGCCATGAATAAATGTACTGGAATTTGCATATTGCTGAAGGAAATGTGTATTTTGTGTGTAAATACTTTGTCACCATTACAAGTCAGAGTCGACTCCGACTCAAAGTTTATTTGAGTCGGGGTCAAGTCGACTCACTTGCCAGGGTCGGCCTTTAAGATATGAGTCAGAGACGAGTCGACTCAAGAAAATGTGAGTCATCAACAAATCTGGTTCCTATCAGATACTAGATACCAGTCATTTGAGTGTGAAAATAGAAAGAGCTGCACTCCCTCAAACATCACGCCATTGTTTTGCACCCATTTGATCGGCTGGAAATTGTGAAATTGAGGCTATTTGCAATCCTAAAACTCTATCACAGACCTGCTATTAGGAGCAATTCAGTGTGGGCGGGCCGGCGGGCGGGCTTGTCAGAACCTGAGTCACACAAGCGTGGCGGGCCCCCGGCGGTACAGGCACCGGCCCCACCGACTGACAAAACATCAACCATGGGAAAATAAACAACAGGGCGCCGCCACACAGCCGACTCTCCGCTGCAAGGCTGGCAAGTCTAATTTTGACAACTGACCAAATAAATAGTCGGCCGGCGCCGGGTGGATGTAGCTGGGGGGGGGGGGTCACGGCGCCGCGGCGTCTGCCGTGCCGCGCCGGAAGTGCACCGTCGTGTGAGACGCGACGCGCGTCGGCACGGATAGGCCAGCGACGGGCCGCGACGGCTGCTGATGACTGCCGGCTGTGTAACAGCAGAGAGAGAGAGAGACAGACAGAGAGAGAGAGAGAGAGAGAGAGAGAGAGAGAGAGAGGAGAGAGAGAGAGAGAGAGAGAGAGAGAGAGAGGAGAGAGAGAGAGAGAGAGAGAGAGAGAGAGAGAGAGAGAGAGAGAGTGTGTTGTGCGGAATGGAGTCCAGGTGGTGCTGATCTGGGACTGAATTCTCCTTTCAAAACGCTTTTTTGCCGCGGACGGTGAGCTTTAGCATGGGCGAATTCGAATTGGAATTTTTTTCAACACACCTTCCAATCTTATTTTCTTGGTTACATTTTGGTTGAAAATAGTTGTATTCCCTAAGAGGGCAATCGCATTCGATACTCAGCACCAATTTGTAATGCCCCTCGAAACGCCTAGCTAGTCCCATTCTCCGGTTTCCCGATGGGCTCCGTATCACCTGGTTAACGTACGCTGAGGGGTGGCGTCGTGTTCAGGTGTTTACGCGGGATAGGGCGCGGCAGGCGCGTCGGTTTCGACACCCTTTGCGGCGTGTCGGCGGTACGCTGAACGGCGCGTGTAATTAGACAGATAGCGGCACGCGCCGCGCCCTGATAGCTGCCGAGGGGGCGAGCGGGCGAGATTATACTTGTGCACGTGACCTGGACAGATATAGCATACACTCGACTCATTTTATGCTCATTGTTAGTTAGTTATTTGGGCTTAAGGCCGAACGTAAGGTCTTAATGACCCTATTGCATTTCTAACAGCACAGAGCTGAAATGGTGTCTTTACTAAACCCATTCATGTGGAGAAAATGCGAACGGCCCCCGCGAGACCAGCACTTGGCTGAGGGAGTCTAAACAGTGCCCCCTGTAGCCGTTAAGGTAGGCCTAAGGGGCCCACGGACCCCAAGGACATCCCCTTTGGGTACGCCACTGAACATTGTAGCAGCACAGGTCTCTCAGCTGGTTCCTTTCAAAGAAAGTCGTCTCCCCCACCAGAGGTGCCGGCGGCGGTCACGCCTTTTCCAGGACCACCCGGCACCCCTGCGCGGACAGACAACCCGTTCTGCCGGGGTGTCACGCCAGTGACGACGCCGACTCACGGCTTAACACAAATATTTGCCGCGCGTTCATTTGTCAGTGGCGGCTGGCCGGGCGAAATAGAGCGATCCATCGCTGTCGGCTGCCACATCTGCTCAGAAGATGATTAGTGCGAGGGCGCAGCCACCAGAACCGAACAGGCCAGTCAGCTGTCTCAGCCACCCCAGGGGGAAGGTTCAGCGACCGATGGAGAACTCTTACCTTGGACCCCGGAGGAAATAAAGGTCAGCTTTTTGTGACTGTTTGAAACTGAGGACGACCCATACAGATACCATTTTTCACACGTGCCACTTTAATTACTGTCCATGCTGGGTTTAATTATTGTCCGTACTTGGCCCACCTTATCCATGATTAATTCCGCAACTTTCTCCAAAAATTCAAGGTTGGGTCATCTCAGGTCAGGTCACCTGTGCAGGCTGTCACCTCACCTCCAGAAATGTTCAAAGTGGCATAAGTAAAAAATGGGCGAATCCCAGCATGGCCAATAACTAACAGATTCGGATCCTCGAATACTTTTTATCATATTTTGTATTTTGTCTTGGTTGACAATTCTTCATTGTTGATGCCAGGGGCGGCGCCACGACTTTGCCTCAGGGGGAAGGATAAGTTCCACAACTCAAGATACCACGCCATGGACGGAGCCATTGCGCAACCCGTGTCCGACTGCTGGAATAACATCTCTCCGCCCCAAAATATAGGAGGGTGGGTATGGTCCGGACAATTTTCGAAACCTATCGTCCCACAGACAAACTAACTGGCCCATGAGCATGAGATGGTAGCACAGGGTTCCGTACCATCCGGCCAACTCCATGAGACTTTGGATCAATTAAACCTCAGACCAGTAGGTGCTGTTTGAAGTTAGTTTGAACTGTATAACAGTGGTTGACAAAAAATAACACTAAAACCAACAAAACAGGCAGAAGAACACTTTCAACAAAAAAAATTTTTTTAAAAAAAAAAAAAAAAAAAAAAAAAAAACAAAAAAAAAAAAAAAAAAAAAAAATAATATTTTTAAACCAGGCTAAAAAAAAAGAAAAAAAATCTGGGTTTTTATAAGGAGTTGAAAAAAAAAAAAAAAAAAAAAATTATAAAAAAAAAAAAAAAAAAAAAAAAAAAAAAAAAAAAAAAAAAAAAAAAAAATTTAAAAAAAATAAATATAAATATTTTTTTTAAAAAATTTTTTTAAAAAAAAAAAAAAAATAAAAAAAAAAAAAAAAAAAAAAATAAAAAAAAAATTTTTTTTTTTTAAAAAAAAAAAAAAAAAAAAAAAAAAAAAAAAAAAAAAAAATTTTTTTTCACCCCCCCTTTTTTTTCCAAAAAAAATTTTTAAAAAAAATTTTTTTGAATTATTTTGTAGGAAAAACTTTTAGGCTGTCTCCGAAATCGGCAAAGGCTATGGCTTCAAATATTTTACAGCTGCTTTTAAATAATTTTTGTACCCATTCAAAGCAGGTATATTTTCCCGACGACACTTTTTTCACCAGTGTTGCATAAATATAAATGCAGTGACCAGTTTGTCAACCAACCCGCATCGAATCTTCCGCCTCACACATTTCCATTCCGCTAGACATTGCCTACAGATTGTCAATTGATCATTGAAAGCTGCCTAGCACAAGTGGTGTAGCCAATGCCTCGTTAGACACCACGACTCCCTGGTTTGGCGTCTGACGTGAGCACGTCTATCTTTTCCTGATGACCTCTCGGTCGGAGTGCGACCCAGCGGATGACGTCTGAAGGGAAGACCGCCTTCCTGCCTGGCACGTGCCGGCGGTGGGCGCGGCGCCAGCGCGACAGGCCCGACTAACCACTGTCGGCGCGCTCATAATTAGTGTTATCAATTTTGACAAATGGGATGAAAACATTGGCGCGGGAGGCGTGTCTGGGGCGACAAGTGAGGATGATTCTGTCGTGCGCGTGACGCTGGCTGACGAGGCGGCTCAGGCGCGGCTGACAGCAGGTCGGCCCCGAGAGCGGGAGAGCAGCTCGCAGACACGCCGAGGGAGTCACCAAGCTGGGCGAGCGTCTTCATGTCTCCGGGCTCACCAGTAAGAAATTACAGATGATGGTTGGTGCACAGTAAACTGAGAGACATGGACTGGTTGGTCAGAATTGTTTGTCAGAAAAGTGTTTGCTGGTAAGATTATCTGGCTTATGGATTTTGCAGAGCGAGCGTAGATGACGGGACTTTCCCAGTCACCAAGTTCATACAATCATTTTGAAGTCCCGTTTTCTACAGCGAGATTTCCGAGAACTTACGTTTCATATGCAACCGAGTACGAGCAGGTTGCGTGCGTTTTCAACGCGTAAAACGTTTACCTCCACCATCACCAAGTCGCCAGTCAGAATGCTTCAGCACACCAAAACAAGAGGCGATTGGCCCTGGACTGGCTTTGAATTTGTTGCCACTACCCTTGGACGCTTTTTAGGTGATTTTTAGGTGATTCTGGTGAGCAGCAATGGAGCTCGTGAAGTCCATACTAACACAACTAACTCCCCTACAACAAATCAAAATGTTCACTCACCGTCTGAGTCAAACAGGCGTTAAGAATCGTATCTACGAGATAAATCTGGCTAGGACTTCTAGAAAATCAACGCTGTTTTTTCTTTTCGACGTCTGCCTAGCACATTAATAGGAGGTACCTACGTGGGACACCTATATCTGTAAGTTTTCGGCACAAAATCGTCAACAACTTTCGCTGGCGAACAGTCGCCCCAACCTACTGCTGTCCCCGATATGATCCTGACAGTAACTATTTATGTCGCGGGGCAGAACCGTTTAATTATCCGACCGGGGCGGCGGGCCGGGGTGGGGAGCCGGTGTGAGCCGCGGCTTAGCGTCGGCGCCGTCGTGATATGATTGTGAGCAGCGCGTTAGTGAGCTGGCCGGGGCCAGGTGGTGTCTGTGGGACGGGACGCCGGGCGGCGGCAGGCCCGTGCCCGTGCACCCAGCCGCCCGGCAAGTCCACTCAGCGCGCGGACGCCAGTAAGCCGGTTACGGCATTAGCGCCGACGATCTGCCTGATGGGGGATGGAGCCGCCGGTGCCGCGCCAGCGCCGGAACAGACAGATGGCTCCCAATGACCGGAATAACTGGCCAAGGAGCTGGTCCTGCCCAGCGGCTCTGACAAAACAAAAACCGCTGCTGTAATTTACGTAAGGGCAGCAGGTAGATCAAATGCAAATGTAAACAAGAGTAATGTTTTTCCACCACTGGCAACATTTTGTCGTTTTCGGTCACCAGCCGAAATTCAGGTTGTTTTTTTTGAAGCCACTATCGCTGTCCCTTTAATGGTTATGGAATCATACTTGAATCCAAAGGGGTAAGTGAGCACGTACTTCCTCTGCCCGTTTAACCCACCCGGCGCCTCCATAGCGTCTCCTGGAGCGGCCCCGGTGCCCTGGAACCAGGGGCGCCAGGGGGCGGCAGGGACAGCCGCCCCCCCTGAGGGCCCGAAGGGCCCTTCTGAGGGCAAGATTCTGTAACAAGCAGGGCACTTCAGGGCCTGCTTGTTACAGAATCGTGCTGTGTTACCCATCGTGCTGTTGTTACCCATCAGGGCCCTTTTAGCGCTGTCGCAGGGGCTCTTTTCGGGGCGCCCCCCTGAGAGAAATACGCCCCTGCCTGGAACATCGCTCCCCACTCACTCCCTTCCAGGATGCAAGCATTGTTACCCCCACGACGCAGTTTGGCACCCCTCTGATAGATCACACCTTGAGGATTGGCTACCCCGCCGTAAATGGCACTCACTCCAGGCTGAAATGGTGTCCGATCCAGACTCAAGTGTCACCCCCTGACCAAAATATCCCCTCTAACAGGAAGCCCGGGATCTGTCCATGCATGGATCTGCCCTGCTCTGTTATCGTCGAATAATTTATTCTGAATTCGACTGTATGTGTAATTCGTTAAATTATTGGACTTGCTTAAATTATTGGACAGCTCAGAACAATGGGGATCACCACGCACCAGTAGTGGGGGTTGGTACCTATCATTAGTCCGGTGCGACAAGCACCTACAGCTGTGACGTCATCAGATATCAGAACGGGAGCTCAGCAGCAACGTGCTCTCGTGCCATGGCTTTTACGTCGTCTCAACCTGCGGGATCAGTCCAAGACCAACGTCCACAAGTACAGGTGAGGGAGCCTTCCCGTTACAATTATGTACCCCAGGCTTGCTTTGAAAGTCTGTTTTGGCAATGTGCCAAATAGGTTGTTTTTTACAGTATCAGGTGTGCAAAGATCCGCACTTGATTTTCCACCCTGCCTGGGCTTTTCGTAGTGTAATTTAGTTTGACGCTTGTGGCATGTCATAGAGATTTGTGCTGTGCCTAACTTACGTGTTCGCGTTCGTTGAAAGATCTCTCTTTCGTCGAATACTACGAGCCATACATGTGTCACTCACGAAGAATCAAATTTTGACGTCTTTAATTCAGCAAAACGTCCAAGCCTAGAATGTTTTGCGCGCGGAGAAAAGATGATGGCTATTTCCTTTGACATGAACGTTTTGTCGCAGGGTACATACACGGGCACATTGCCGCCCCGGTAGCTCAGTTGGTAGAGCGTTGGGCTCCGGCCCGCTGCTCAAGCATGCAGTGGCAGGCATGCCCAGGCTTGGGATCGGTTCCCCTGGACGCTCCGGCGCTCAATAGTTTACCCGACGTACAGGTCGGCTGGCAACTGATTGGTGAGAGGGTGACCTGAGCGGGGCGGCCGTCCCTGTGCTTTGTGGGACGTTAAACTTTGGCTTCTAAATCAACCCTTCATTGTGGGGTTCTCGTTCGTGGTGGGGTCGGGGTCTCCGTGACAAGTCCCTTGATGACTTTAGTGAGACTCCGACTCCAACAGTCGAACTGAGAACTACTGCACAAAATTTATAAAAAATAATAAGCGTTGAAATGGGGGAGCCAGGGGGCTTTGGCCCCACTTTTTGGCCACAGATCTCCTGATTTCGTTCAAAATGGGAGAAAGCCGGAAATGTGTATAACCAGCCGCTGCGGAAGGCAACGAGGAGCCCAAATTCGCACAGTTTTTTATCTTAACGTGGAAGGTTTGTTGCCGCATCAGGCTAAAGTCTGGCTGACCCCCTCACTTCTTTCCGGTGGCGACGCTTATGGCTGAGTACACTGTTAGGTTCCAGTTTGATTCGTACACTAGAAGCCGAAGTCGTAATTCCCTGCCACGGCAGTTCGCAGCTGAGTGTTCAGCTTTCTACCATTTACTGCTCACACTCTCTATCCACAGGCTGGTGCATAGTACACGGCATTTTTTGCGTGATTGAAGAGTGGTGATTTGTTCATTTTGCTCGTGCCTAAGTAAATAGTGACCATAATGCACACGGTGGTTCATCAGTCAGTCAACCGTCAAGATCATACCGCTTATAATAAATACAAAAAGTTGAATAAGCGACAAAATTAGCGAAAGATCCTCCCTTTTCTTCTTTCAAATTGATTTTCCTCTCCATCCAAAGCAGAATTTCTGAATGCACGCCTGACTTCCATGCACATTGACCAAACACATTATTGAAAAATAAAATAACGATGGCGATGGTAAAATCAGGGGCATACCACATTTGGCTACATATAGATTCCATAGAAATTCCACTGGCTGACTTTATGTTATTCCAAGACATGCAACTGTCTCGTGACGCACAATTACTCTTCCGCGTTGCTCCCCAGGCCCGCCTCCGGCAGTCCACGCCTAGGCCCCCCCACCTCGATCTTCTAGGAAGCTTCAGAGAAACGTAGGGCCAGTGTTGAGGGACGTGTCGAGCGGTCAGCGCCGATTTTTTTTAGTAAATTCTCTCGTTTGACCAGCTTTATCATGACCCATAAGCATCTGATAATAGTTCATTTCAGACGAAGCGCAGCAGAAGATGACGACTTGGGCGGCCTCCTTGGTGGAGACTCCGTACTATGCCGCCTCGCGGTGCCCTGGCTGTCGCGTGCGGCTTCCTGCTCCACCTCTCCTTGAACTGCATGTCCACGTTCGGCAACATCACCACCTACATCACATCCTACATGCACGTCAGGCGAGGCATGGACGTAGACTACAGCCAGACGTCCTGGATCCAGACTTCTTTGGGCCTGTGCGTGGGGCCGTGTGTTTTACTCGGGAGTCTGATGTATGGAAGGTTTGACAGCACGGTGACAGTGCTGTCTGGGTGTGTGTTGCTAACGCTGGCCAATGTGGCCAGCTACTGGACAGTGAAGATGTCCCTAGCGTGGATTGCGCTGACCTATGGAGCGCTAAATGGCGCTGCTGTTGGTGTGGTCTATAGTGTTCCAATACTGGTGTGGTGCCAGTGGTTTCCGAATGGAAAGGGACTGGTTAGTTGAATAATTGTGGGAGGATTTGGCCTCGGTGGATTCATCTTCACATCGATGCAAACTGCCTACATATATCCAGACAATCTGTCGGTAGATGATAATGGCTTCTTTCATAACTCAGAACTGCTGGACCGCGTGCCCAACATCCTTCTCGTCCAGGCAGGGATTTACACAGTCCTGCAAACACTCGGAATCCTTGGAATTCGTCAGCCTCAGACGCAGCCTCAGGCGGAACGCAAAACAGCGTCACCATCCGTGGAATTAATCAATGATCCATCAAAGACGGGACATTCACAGGAGGCGTGCGAGTTATCCGAAGAAGCATCAATTCCCTCACTCAACATAAAGCGTCCAGACAACACCCAGCCAGGGTAATATGTGTTTAAAAAGCTTCTGGCGTGGCAGCTTCTGGTTGGCTGCAGTCTAAATGCCTTAGCAAGTATGGCAATAAGCGACCTTTGGAAGTCTTTCGTCCAGACATTCATCAGAGACGACCACTTTGTTGCGATGATTGGTGACGTCTCTTCCGTGTTCAGTCTGTTGGGCCGTATTGTCTGGGGCTTGCTCTGCGACGTGCTGACCTTCAAGCCTGTTATGTTGGCCTCGTCTGGTCTGCTTACCGTTCTTGTGCTCACATAGGAGAGCACTAGTCACAGAGGTCAGGTTATGTTTCTTATCTGGGTGTGGGCGATGTTTTTCTCCTTTTCTGGAACTTACGCAATTGCAATGGTTGGAATCGTACAGTATATTGGCCAAGAGATAGCTGGCCCTGTTTATGAGGTTATTTTCACTTGCGGCTCTTTTCTCACACCGCTGATGTCACTTTTCATTCAGTTCCTTCTAGAACGCTATGATTACTCGGTTGTGTTTTTATTTTCGGGCCTGCTTGCTATGGTAAGCTTCGCAGCGACGTTAAAAATGCAGGAACTCAGACATGCATGCCTCGGCTGGTGCCAAAGGGTGTTCGTTTGTAAATGAATAACGGTGAAAATGATCATCACAGAAGTATGTATACTTTTATATTTGAAAAGCAAAAATGTCCTGTGCAGTTTGGGGTGTTTCTTGCCATATTAGCAGTATCCTTCTCTGTCGCCCTGACCTACCACTAGACTATAAAAGTGTGCCCTCCCTAACCACTCTCCGTCATGGTTCTGCCTGAATCAACGTTCTGCTTGTCTTGATGTCTTATTGGAAAGGAACAGCCGCATTACAAGGAAGAGAATGTACGGGATTATATTTTTCCACAGAACTCCTATTTCCTCTGCTGACAACTCCAGGTATGTTGAAGCGTATCGGGCGTTTGCATTCGATCTTTGAGGGAATATATTAGGTCCCGTCACTTCTCCATGACTGGGAAGAGCCGTGGTTGCACGTACAGAGCCTGGTAAAGGTAATCGGGGGACTAGCCTAAGCAATGCAGAGCACTTCTATGGGAACAATCCCGACATGTTTGGGATGAAACATTTTGAGGAAACTTGTTTACAAGGCTCCTATTTTGACAACCCTCTAGAATTAAGAAAAATCAAACGCGCCTTCACGAGCGCTGAACTTGAGGTATATGACATGGGCTGGGAGCCTGCTCTTGCCATATGTCATATGAGCAACGAGCATGGCCATAGCTGAACTTGAAGATTTTTCTGAGACCAGGTTCGAGCTCGCTACAGCGATATCATTTACTTGTGACACGCTTGAGTCAGCAAAAAAGTGGTTTCCAATAATCTTTTTGGCTCTTCTTATTGAAACTATGTTTTCTTGCGCTCACCATTTACCGACACAAAACATAAAAATCAAAAAAAAAAAAAAAACCCAAAAAAAAAAAAAAAAAAATGGATTTTAATTTGCATTGGTTTCACAGTTGGCGCTGGGCCCGACATGACTTCCAATTTCCAGACACTAAGCCTTCTCGACAACCTTTATGTGCCAACACTAGCAGCGGAACTGGGGGGGGGTACGGTGCCCCCTTTAAATAAGAAATTTGAACACGAATCCGATGGCGTTGACTGGAAAGGAAAGGGCTGAAGAGCCCATGGTGCCCGCTTCCCCTTGAATTCGGACGTTCCGCCGTCACTGTATGCCAACCTTCCAAAAGTCCATGTAATAGGGTTGATTTTATTACGTACACTATAAGCCTCGGTGAGAGATGTCTCAGAACCGACCAATCGGTAGGCCCATTCACGTCGCACCCCACCAAGAGCTTTTCCGATAGCAGTCCACTTCACCATCTGTCGACGCACCTGACATCTATCCGGCGACACTCGAAACTAATGACATCAGGGCGGCACTGCCATCAGCTTTGTCGGCGGCCGCCACTTCTGATTTCGCCATTGATTTTGCGCGTGCCTCCCTCTGCTCGGTGCGCTCTCGCGCGGCTTCTGCAGGGGCGGCGGCGTCGCCGCCTGTTCCGCGAGAACACCGCCTGACGGCCAAACACAGGCCCAGCGACACTGAGCACAGACTGTGCTCCTGCTGGTCTGTCAAGAAGAGAGCAGGAGGGCGCCGTGACCTCCACTCAATCAGGCACCTCTGGAGTCATCACACAGTGCTCCTCCAACGTACCACAAAAGATGCATCTTCGTATGACACAGAAAGAGTTTATGTAGTTTATAGGAGCTTCGAAAATTGCAATTAAAGATAAAGTTGTTCATACATACGTAGGAAATCGGGGCCTCAGTACCTTTACTCACGACTTATATTCCAAATGACCTTTATAAATCAGCAGACCATTCCTTTGCCGTCGCTTTGCCACAGTAACATGATTTGTGTATCGAATGTGAAAACCCAAAACATCAACGAAGCAAACAACATTGCAGCAGCCTGAACTTATTTTTCAGGGCATTTAACCCATTAACGCCCAGCGGGTAATTTTTGTCCTCTGACTTTGACAGGCTGCAGAATCGGTACCAGCGAAGTGATCTTCATGTTTATGATATGTATGTGTGTTTTAGAGCGTGGATAAGCTGGAAAAATGTATTTGAAAATTCTAGGTTTTTATGAGACGATTTCGGTGGAACTTATTTTGGCGAGGTTTTGGTCAGCGTGAGATAGCTCGGCAAATTTTGTATCTCGCAATAACATATGGAAAGCTGAAAAGGTTTTGCATGATTGACATTAAGCCAAGACCACTAGGAGTCAGATGGCGAAGAAGCAGTAAGATTTTCTTGAACGGCTTTGCCATGAGACATCGTCAAATATGAAGCGGACAAAAATGACCCGCTGGGCGTTGCGGACATCTGCGGGGCGCTGAAAATGAGGAAAAGGATGTGTCCTGTCCTCCCGTCTGGTGCGTCAGGTGCATAATGTTACCTAGAGGCAAGGGAGGCATTGTGGGTCCTGCGAATGCAGGGTTGCCAGTTTAGATATTTTTCATCAAATCTGAAGATTTTTAGTGCAATGTCGATAGGGTAGAGTAGGGTAACGCGCCCACCTGGGTAAGACGCCTACTACCGTCTACAGGCTGATGTAGGAACTGGACCCTCCATCTAGTATTTTTTTCTGGTAGCGGTCTTTCTGATCGGGTCCTGAGCGTGATTGGACGCGCCTAGTCTGCTCCAGTAATTTTCAGCAACCATTTGTTGTTTTTTGCCCCTCCGGATATAAAAACAAGCTATCTTAAAGTTGCGATTAAACTGTATGCGTTTTAGACGCACTCACGGCAATTTGTGAGGTCAAAACAGCTAGTTTGTGCGGCATTTTGACAGCCACTATGCGGCATAGAAACGCCGCAGAATTGAGTAATATTTGTTGCAACGCTGCCGTTGCTGCGTGGGTAAGACGCCCATGTGTAGTGCGGGGTAAGATGCCCCAGGCTCCTTGCCCCAATATTTGGTAGGCATTTTACCCCAATGGATAAGTGTGTCCTTTGGATAGGTAGGACATGGAGGTAGGGCTGCTATTACTATTACCACCATCACGACCACTACTGGTCGTGATGGCAAAGTATGTTGGGTTAGAAAAAATCACCGTAACAGAAGACCTTGAGTTTCAAATATTAGTTCCTATAGCACACAGGAAAGTTTTCGCGTTTGCTCTCATTTGGTCATCTTGAGGGGTGGTCTTAAATCACTGACGGAACCAAAGGGGGCTAAAGGGGCCGTGGTCCCCACCAAACCCTAAAAAAGTATATTTTCCCAAGGCCAAATTTTGGCCGTTTTTTTAATGCTACGTTTTCGAGATTTCTTCTTGATTTACCCCCCCCAAAGGTTGGTTTGGCCCCTACAAAAGTTGCTCCTGGATCCGCCGATGTATTAAATACCTACTTTCGTCATGGATCTGCTCGAAGCACTGTTTTCATATAGCGATCCCGAACCATTATCGTCGTTACATAAATTTTCCAGATTATACATACCCATCCTCATCCTACCTTGATATCCTGTTCCAGAATATGGGAAGACATACCGAAGAAGAACCACTTGCAGGCAGAATGAACTGGAGGCGCTTTAAGGTGCTTTGAACCCCCTAAAATATGTTGAGGCTCTATCTTAAATTGCTTTTGCGTTTTCCGTTAATAGGTAAAAAGCCTATCTGCTTATTTTTGCTGTGTCGGGCTTTAATGCCTCGAATAACTTGCCCACTTTGTCACAACATTATCGTAAAGCGTAATCACAACAATAATCCCACTTGTTCATGTAACGAGATACAGTATGCGCTGGGTGTTATATGACGGTGTTTTGCCCCGGGGCTAGGGCGTTTTACCCCGCTATCGGGGTAAAACGCCTTTTACATGGTCTCAAGAAAAAACAAATTTCGCACACTTCGCATAGTGTTGGAGTCCCAAATTTCTATCCGAGTGTAGACAGAAGATCACAGAACTTAACGAAGAAAACATGAGGCAATTCCATCCTCGCAGGATTGGTACAGACACATTCTCCCTTAATGTATGCGTCTTACCCCACTCTACCCTACCTTAGGAAACTTTGAAGTTCATGAAATGCTTCCTAACGTTTTCGGGTTCTGTCTTGTTTTGGGAATGATTATCACATATTTTTTAACAGAAACATGCAAGATGGTTCCAGTATTTTGTAAAGGCGTTATTAAGTACAATTTTCTGGGGTTTTGAAAACTTATCGAAATTTTAGCACTGACTTCACTGTTAACACGCGCATTGACGGGGGTCTGAGCCACCTTCGCATTGACGGGGGGCGGGTACCCGCCCCCCTAAGATCTCGAGAACCACGGTAGGTAGCGAAAAACGGTAAACGGCGTTGGGCTGCCCATCCACTTCTCCATCGAAAACATTTGAGCCATTTTTTTGTCAGGTCACATTTAAGGTCACGAGAGGTCAAAACATGCCCGTCATAGGGATAACATGTAAATTCAGTTTTTCGGCCATTAAATCTGAACAAGTAAAGATAGAGCAAAACGACTTAAGCTATATGAATCCTCTTAGCAAGCCGAATCGAATGATATATAATTTGACCTTGCTAGGTCAAATCAAGGATTTGACCTGACCTGAGGTCAGGTCAGGGTCAAATTATATACAATGTATATCATTAGAACCGCAAAGCCCAGGCGAGTCTAATGCAGCTTAAATAAATGCTCTATCACCATCCGTTACTGAGTTATTCCGTAAAAACCATTTTTCCCATGTATTTCCAATGGAGAGGTCATGCCTCGTACCTGACCTTAGGTCATCGATATCAAAAATACCGGAACATATTTTAGAGAACTCGGTGGGGCCATTATGTGATATGAGTTTCAATCGGATAAGTTCACCCTGCTCCGACTTATGCTATCTTAAACTTTTTTTGAGGTCGGGTCACTTGACCTGTAATGGTGACCTGACCTGAGATGACCTAACCTTAAAATTTTCACAGAAGTTGTAAAAATGATGAGGGAAAAGGTATACCAAGTACGGCGGCGCTACGCGCCGCCGTTTTTCTGCTATCTCCGAAAAACCCGAGGGGGGCGGGTACCCGCCCCCCCCGTCAATGCGCGTGTTAAGCTAGCAGAGCCTTGTCTTTTCCCCTTGATGGATTGTGTGTAGTGGATAGGGAGGATAGGGAACAGTAGCGGATTGAGGACTTCATTAAGTGGTGGGGGGGGGGTTGGGGATCTAGAGCCTCCCCGCCATGGCCTCGGAACAGCCCTCAGTAATGCATTTAAGGCACACTGACATTTCGGTAGGGGGGGGTTGAGCCTTCCTAGCCCCCTTGTGTCCACTACTGATTGAAAGCCAATGACCAGCTGACAAAATGAGTTAGAAATTATCGCGGCCGCCACGCTGGTTTGTTTTGACAAGATGGTGTAGTGTCAAACGTCCGGAGCAGTTTGCAGGGACGGCGGATTCCAGGGTGCAAGTGGTGCAGTTGCACCACTTGATTTTTTCAAGTGGTGCAAAAGTATCTTTTGCACCACTTGTTTTGGCTTTGTCCAGGAGGCGCCCCCCCAGGCCTCAGCCGGCGCCCCCGGCCGGTCGGAGAAAATCAAGCCTAATTACCGCCTACCTGAAGAGGTAGGATCCTCTGTGAAAAAGACATTTTCATACATGAATGACGCACCTTGACATCAAAACTGCGCCCTGGAAAGCAAAAGGCGCCCCCCTTGAGTAAAGGCGCCCCTCTGGATAGCATAGGCGCCCTTGAAAAGCGTAGGCGCCTCCTGGACAGCTGAGGCGCCTCCGAAGAAGAGAAACGGCGCCCCTAGATATCACATGCGCCCCCTGGTTAGCACAGGCACCCCTTGACAGCAAAAGGCGCCCCCCGCAGAGAAAAGGCGCCCCCTGGACAACATAGGCGCCCTTTGATAAGAAAGGCGCCCCCTGGAGAGATAAGAGAGAAACCCCCCCTCCCGAGAACAACGGCGGCAGGGACGGCGGATTCCGCAGGACAGGGTGTGCAGTTGCACACCTTGAAAAATGATGGTGTACAATAGTATATTTTTGCACACCTGGTTTTGACCTCGTACGGGGAGGCCCTCACGGATTTGGGTGGCACCGCCGGATTTTGCCGGCGCCCCCGGCCGGTCAAGAGAAAATCAGACACATCGCCTGTCTGAAGGGGTAGTACCCTCTGTGTAAAATAAAATACACTTTCAAATATGAATGGCGCCCCCTAACATCAAAGCTGCACCCTGGACAGCAAAAGGTGCCCACCCCCTTGAGTAAAAGCGCCCCTCTGGATAGCAAAGGCGACCTCTAGACAGCAGAGGCGCCCCTGGACAGAAAAAGGCACCCCCAATTGAGGAGTAACGACGCCCCGGGATAGCATATGCGCCCCTGGTTAGCACAGGCACCCCTGGACAGCAAAAGGCGGCCCCCGCCCCCTGAGTAAAGGATCCGGGTCTCTGGATAGCATAGGTGCCCCTGGATGGCGCAGGCGCCTCCTGGACAGCAGAGACGCCTCCGAAGAAGATCAACGGCGCCCCTTGATACCATATGCACCCCCTGGTTAGCACAGGCATCCCTGGATAGCAAAAGGCGCCCCCCCGAGAGCAAAGGCGCCCCCTCTGGAAATAATAAGCACCCATGGATAGGAAAGGCGCCCCCTGGAAAGGACAGCAGAACATTTTTTAAGGAAAACTCAGTGGAGGGGGAGGGCGGTGGAGATTTTCTTGTGCTGGCCATTATAATGTCTTCGGGGGATCAAACCCCCATTTGGAGGTGGGCGTTAATAAAATTTAGACGTGCTAGTGTTAAAAAATGTCTCCTAATTTTTGTTATTCCATATTCTAAAGATTAGAGATGCTGCCCAGGACTGCGGGTTTTTTTTTTCAACGGAAAAAAGGCCAAACCGGGTTTGTGAAAAGGTCAAAAGGTTCAAATTGTATTTGCACTAAAAAATATTGTTTTTTATAAATTTCGTCCAAGTTCTTCCCAGTACGGCTGTTGGAGTCTGAGTCTCATTTAAGTCCTCAAGGGACTTGTCACGGAGACCCCGACCCCACCACCCGAACGAGTAACGCCCACAATGAAGGGTTGATTTAGAAGCCAAAGTTTAACCTCCCACAAAGCACAGGGATGGCCGCCTCGCTCAGGTCACCCTCTCATCAGTCAGTTGCCAGCCGACCTACGTCGGGCAAACGATTGAGCGCCGGAGCGTCTCAGGGGAACCGATCTCAAGCCTGGACATGCACTGCCACTGCATGCTTCTCAGCAGGGGGCCGGAGCCCGATGCTCTACCAACCGAGCAACCGGGGCGGCCAAATGGCCAAATAAATACCACAAAAGCCATATTTGAGGCTAAAACGAACCCTACCGGGTGTCATAAACCCACAGAAAAAGGACAGAGCACTCTTGTATCATTGCAGTGAACAGTGCACTGTATAAAACTAAATGTTGATAATTTGATATTGACTTGACGATATATTTTTAGCACACTGCCCATCTCATAAGAAGGCAGGAGTCCCCTTCCAATCCCGTGTGGCGACCCAATTATTTTATCCACATAACTAAACAATTTGTTAGCATCATCAATTATCTTGGCCGCACCACTCCCCGCTAACATTTGATATCTTCCTGCTTTTTCTGTGAATTGTTTGCTCTTGAACAGTGACGGATCCATAGGCAGATCCAAGATTGCCAATCGGAGGGGAGCACCTTCCCGGGGGCGCCAACCGGAGCAGGGGGCGCCACTTTTGACGGGAAAAACCTACCAGGTGGGCGTAAAATCCTATCGGTGAGCACCGATTTTCGCATCCTGGGGGAGAGTGGGAAGCGCCACTTCAGGCGAGTGCCATCGACCTTTCAGGGGGGCGCCGTGACCATTTCAGGGGGCGCCCGGGATCGATCGGGGGCTGCATCTGCCCCTCCCCTTGCCCCCTGGATCCGCGTATGGGCGGATCTAGAATTTTAGTGAGGTGGGGGGGAAACGCGGAGCCTCAAAGTGGGCACTTTACCATCAACTTTTCACCCAAAGGGCGCCTATGGTATTCGGTTTTCGGTTGCCGTCATTTTGCTGGATCGTATTTTTAACAACGTCCTATCCCACCCTCTCCCAGCCATAACAGTTTGTACCAGCCAAGCAAGATGCCTATTTGGCGTGATATTTGAAACAATTAATTGCTAAACAGTTCAGTCCACACTTTTTTCGGCACCTCTTGAAAAATCTGTAACTACCACTAGGTCATGGAGAAATTCAAGATACTTGGGAAGATGCAACAGCTGAACATAAAGGTATATATCTGAGGATTTTTTCTATTAGTGAAGAGGGTTTAAGTTTATTTTAATATCAAATATGATAAGCATCATTTTGCCTTTCCACGTGGCCAAGATTCGTAAGATAATGGTGAGAGGACATTGAAAATAATCGCAGCGAGTGTGAACCTGGCCTGTGCGCTGTCCAAGAAAATTACCTCAGCGGAAAAGCTTTAAGTTGTAGGAAACACAAACCGGACTTTAACCCACATTATTAATTGCTCCTAAAAAATAATGTTTGAACCAGATGGCAGACTCAAGGAGATATAAGGGAAGTTGAAACGTTAAGATAAACACAGAATGAAGTATGTGGGCATTTTCCATCGACCTTTATCTATATTCTCCAATTCATCAGCATGGGAGAATTGCTCTTGTGCGTGAAATTTCGGAGGTGTTAAGAGAATTTCGGTAGCCATGTGATTGAATGCTGAAATAGATCATGCCATAGGCATGTGTGATTTGTGACATAAATGGGCCCTACTAGAATAAAAAGAAAACAGTTTCAACGTGTCCAAGTACTCTCTTGATAAATTGATAACTTTTTTCGTTTATTGGCTGTAATTTGCGCGTTTAATGATCATGTGCAGTGTTCAGATCGAAGTGAAAAGACCATTCAGATTGATAAAACGAGTATATTTTGTCACTGACCATCCACTTATACCATCAACCATCGCCTTCAGGTCAAGTTCAGGACTCATTTAAGAGAAGAGGTGAGCGTGCACTGTGCATGCCCAAATCGAGACACAGCCGCCCTCCCGATGGACAGACCGCGCAGAAATACGTCCTCGTCGCGTTTGATTTCGCGCACGCGTACGACGTAGTGGACCACCACCTGCTACGCGTTCGCCTGCTGTAGATGGGGCTGTCAAATTGCACGGTGGCCTGGATTTGGCAGTGACTCCGGGACCGAAGAGTCCAGGTGGAACTAAATGGTGTGCATTCCAGTGAGCGCATTTTCCGAACTGGCCTGCCGTAAGGAAGTGTCTTATCGCCAGTTTTATTTTGTATGGGCGGCTCGGCTGGTAGACGCACTCTGCGCGGTTCCCGGATGCTCCCTACATGTACGCCGATGATACGGCGGCTCTCTGCACGGGCAACAACATCCAAGTCGCCAAGGACCGGGCGCAATAAAGCTGCTTCTGGCACCCTCATGAAGTGGACCCGACAGCACAAAATGGTGGTATCAGGAGCCAAGATCCAAGTACTGGTGATGTCCCAGTGGGCCAGAGACGCCGATCCCTTCAATTTTAAGGTCGACGGGAAGTCTGTCACTGCTGGAGACACCCTACAGCTACTTGGCGTCACCATCGATCGGCTCCTCCATTTCGGTCCACACTGTAAGAGACTGTAGGAGAAGGTCCACCCCCGCATCTCCCACCTACGTCAACTGTCCGGCTGCAACTGGGGACTGCACGAACAGCACCTCCGAACCGTCGCTACTGGCTACGTGAGAGGAGCGATGGAGTAAGCGGCCGCAGCGTGGCTCCACGCCACACCGCCATTTCATGTCGAGCTGCTGGAACGCAAAATGAGAGCGTCGGCGCGTATCATCACAGGATGCACCCACTCCACTCCCAGCCGAGTGAAGACTCCCCGCGTAGCGGCCAGAAGGAGGGTACTCGCGACCCGACTGCTGGTGAAATTCCATACCCTGCCGCCTGAAGACCCTCTGTGAAGACGAGCGGAGGCGACAGCGCCCTCTCGACTCTCCTCGGTGACCGGGTGGCGGCAGGTGGGCAAAGACATGTGGGATCAAGCAGGCATCTCCCTCCCCATCGAGTCTTTCCTTCCTCGACGTCTTCCACTGTGGGTATGAGGAGAGTGAGTCACATTTCAACTAGACGTGGGCCCACTGACATCAGGAGCGCCACCTGTCCGGAAGAAGCGAGTAGCTCTCCCCCACCTCGCTTCCCTGACTCAATGTGCCACATGGGTGTGGACCGACGGGTCAGTGCACGGAGGGGTCACGAGCGGGGGAGCTGGGTCTTCATCGAGTCACTAGACAGAGCCCAGCATGAGCTCAGGCGACCAGCAGGCTCGCTCTGCTCGAGTTTTCAGGCTGAGATGGTAGCCATCCAAACTGCCTGTGTCTTCCTACTGGACTAATCAGTGCACACAGAAGATCCAGTCATCTTCAGCATGGCCTGCCAAGGTGACGACGCATTATAGAAATAAAATGGCTTCAATGTCTGCAGATAAGACAGCGAATCGGTAAAAATCGCAAACTTCCTCACCATCAGCTTAGACACTTGGTCCAAACAGCAAAAAAAAAATGGAGTACAGCTCTGAAGTAAAAATGGATGCTTCGTAAGGCAAACTAGAAAACTTCTCAACATCGTCACCAACAAATGCACGCCCTGTGCCATTGTCACTTTCTTTTGCAACCGTCTATATAGAAACAGACATGGTTTTCGAACGGCTCCGCAAGCAAGTTCATAAAATACTGGCGCGTCGGTTCAGGAGGCAAATTTTTGCTTTGTTGGCGTAGGTTGTGTTCGTGTTAACTGTCGAGATGAGCTATGGTTCAATAACAGCTGCTTCATGTGGTTCGACGAGATTGCTGTCGATACCAGCCTGTGCCAGCCAGGCACAGACTCTCACTCCCTGGTGACGGGTTGCAAAACGCGAGCCACTGTCTATCTGACTGAGGTAGGCGTCGCCAAAAAAATGTTCCGTATGTGGGGCGTGTTGGTGACTTATTTTAAAGGGAACGTGGCACCTTGGTAAAATCCTGGAATTTTGTGTAATTAGGCGTACTTTTAGCCGAAAATAATGAAACCACTCATGATTTCTCTGAAAAATGTACAACAAGCTCAATGCTTTTATTTTTAAAATACTCCTCTAGATAAATGAATAAATATCTGCCTCTGGATGATGTCATGATCTGGCAACCACTACCATACTCGAAACACTTCAAGGGCTTCGATTGGCTGATGCTCATCGTGATGTCAGCATATGTCGTCACACCAGCAGCTCACAACAATGGCCGCCTGGCGAGAGGTACATGAGAGGTACATTTCGGGTAGGTTTTAGTTTTTTTTTCTACGGAAAAATCGAGTTCCAAGACAAATGATATATAGAGCACCTGGTTTTCCGATTCGCTTTACAACTTGGCTATCTCAGTTAAAATCACGTTCTAAAGGTGCCACATTCCTTTTAATGGCTTAATGCAAAGCGAGTATCTTACTGCGCATTTGTAGCGGTATTTCACTAATTTCCACTAGCATGCTTATTATGGGTGAAGCTTGGAACGCTCCTGTTACTATTCTGATAGCGAGATGACGGACATATCGATAATCTTTTTCGCGGACTAAGGAGTGGCCTCATACGCAACCCCGGTCTGCGACCTGGGATAACCCCCCACCGGCGCAGGAGAGCCGCATGACAATGTGCTGAAATCAACCATATTTCATTCTCAATGTATCTCTTCATAAGCCTGTAGGTGAGTGCCATCATTCTTTTCTTTGAAATAAATAGTAAATATCCCGCAGTCAACCCCGGATTCGACCCGCGCACCCCTCATCACGAGACAGGACCTCTAACCACTAGACCACTGCGCCACACTGTACCGACTCCCACTAACCCTACACCTGTGACCCGTCAGGAGGTCACTGGCCGGTATCACGCAATCAAAACGATGCCGTGATCGTGGCGCCGGGTGTTGTGTTCGTACAGAAAAGGCATGGTATAAAGCTGCTTCTAGAAGACGAACCAAACATTAGATTCGCCTAGAATCACTTGTATCGGCGACCCAGGACCCTAAGCTAGCTTTATGCCAAATTGCATCCACTTCCATTCATTTTGAGGACTTGAAACCATGGTGAGAAGCAAACATGTTCCGAGAAATTTAGCTCCTTGAAATACCCTTTAGGACGAATTACTCGAAAGCCGTTGGAGATAAGTGGGTAGTGTAAATGAATTGAATGACTGCAATTAATTTTCTTATTCAGTCATGTCAATTCTGAGCTTGTGAATGACATGTGCTCTGAACCGAAAAGCTGCAAATAAATGGTTTTCTACTAAAATTATATTTATACATATCAGACAATGAATTTTATTATCACGATATCCATCTCCGAATATTATCAGGCGGAAGCAATGTTCTTTCATTATTTGAAATGAAAAGTGAAATCGGCGCATTTGATCGCGAGAGATTAAGATTTAAATGAAATGAGCAAAAATGTAGTCCTCCGGCAAAATGGCAAAAACTAGGTCAAAATTTTACGTTTTCCACTGGAAACTATGCCTAAGCACAAGAAAATTGACGTAGCTGCCTCCACGTGGCTGTCTTTAAACTAACTGAAGCGTGCCTTCTGACATTTCGAGCTTACAAGTCGGCTGTCAAATTTCAGTATCTTTTTTGCTTGTACTAGAAATACTGCGTTTTGGCGTAATAAATATTGTCGGACCAGTTCGAACTTTTTTCTTAGGTGGCCTTGTTGCTTATTCAAAAGGAGGCAAATTTCAAGTTTGTCGCTTAAGAAATAAAAATGATAAACATGCAAAATTGAAAACATTTGTTCCAAAATTTCTCAAAAACTATTTTGAATTTAAATTCCGGGGCCTTAGTTTGGGCGTCTAGCGTAAAAGGGCAATCAC
The DNA here is from genome assembly GCA_034440635.1 of Lepas anatifera. Classification (NCBI taxonomy): domain Eukaryota; kingdom Metazoa; phylum Arthropoda; class Thecostraca; family Lepadidae; genus Lepas; species Lepas anatifera. The sequence goes on from JAOTON010000900.1 coordinate 238,934, forward strand.
CCTACACAATTGCAGAGCCCTGGTATCAACTGTCAGAACCGCCAAACGGCCAGAATAGAGCCTCTTGAGAAATCTCAATCCGCTTCGCTCCATGGATTTCGTCATGCGGCTCTGACACAGCCGTACTCGATCTTCGGACGAATAAGTGATCTATACAGCATAAGAAGCTTTTAACGTAGCGTATAAGAATGAGCGTATAACGTGCGCATAACGTATATATAGGCGATAAGCGTATAACGTGTATAGCATGAGAAACATTTCTCTATCTGCACGGTATCTCATCCTCGTCAACACCTTCAGTATTTTCAGCGTATCGAAACATTTTTTTGCGGAAATCTTTCAGGTGTGGCACATATGAAAGCTTATCGAGTGTGAGCCTGATAAATCCGGTTTCTGCTACAACGTCGCTCGGATTTCCGCGAATTTACGAAATCGGGTATTCAGTCTCAATGTCTATTATAAAAGTGCATGCACTATGTCTTTGAACTTGAAAATTTCAGTCCATTGCGTGTGATCCATTGCTGCAATATGTCAAGGCCAAGCTGCAGCCGCCTCTGCGCAGCTGCTGTAGTAGACACTGTCACACATATTGTGAAGTCTTCAACGAAAAACACGTGACGTATGTTTGCGGGAAGTGTCTGCAATATCATTGGTCATAACTGCAAACAAGGCTATGAATATCGCAGAATCCTGGGCTATGCTACTCTGTTGCTGATGCCAATCCGATACGACTGAGTTTACGCGAAATCTAAAATACCTATTTTTCGGAATATTAGAAATAAACCACCCCAAGTGGCCTCGCACGCCGAGTCCAAAGAGTTTCTGCAGAACGCCATTGGATAGCAAAGGCGCCCCCAAGAGATGATGGCGCCCCCTGGGGAGGAAGGCGCCCCCTCCAGAAAATCTTGCACCACTTCTCGAAAATGGAATCCGCCGTCTCTGGCAGTTTGAAATGGGTGAAAGCATGGGAAGCTCTAGAACTACTGTCTAAAACGCAACTAGCACTATTACGGCTTGGTTCTAGTCAAGTGAAACTACCATGAGTGAACATCCCGGGGAGGAGGAGGGGTCAAGACCCGCCTGGATTTTTTGTCTCCCACCGACTTTGTCTAGGGCTTGGGTTGCAGTGCTAGCGTTAAACCATCCAGAACCTCTCCTGGATCGTGAAGAAATATCCAGCCATGGAGACATAAATATATCGAAAGCATAGTTGTGCGCAATGCCACAGATCAAATGTTTTGCAGGAAAAGAAGCAAAATAAGTTGTTTTAAGTGCGCAAGATAGCGGAGCGGATCAGGTGCATATCATCATCATACCATCACAAAATACATTAGTCATGAGGATGAGAAAGATGATGTGCTGACCAGCGTTACAATGACCAGTGGCGTGCCTGGAAATGAGGAGGTTCACATTGATGCAACTATGGAGCACGCTACTTGCTGCAAAGAAAACTTGGAAAGATGGAAATGGACCCGTTTGGAGATTTGGAGATTAATCAAGCAAATGTACACCGGGTGGAAGGAGATAACGGATTGAGTTTTCAAAACTTTTCATCTCTATGCTGAATATTACGATTTCTCGTTAAAAGCTTAGTGAGCATCAGTCACAAAGTCTGGGAGGCGGAGGAGCAAGGGGGTAGAGACAAGAGAAACGGATTCCAAAAACCTTTGATATTCAAAAATTTCTTAAAATACTATTGTGTTCACAATTTTAGTCTATCCCCCGCAAATCATCAGTCTAGGTTAACCACTATTGTATACTATTTGCAAATGCAGTTAGTGTTGTCTTTAATTAAACCTTAAGAGCATAAAACTGTCTAAACATTTTACTATGGCCAATATACAAGAGCAAATAAAAACACTTCACAAAACTGCAGTAAAAGCGATGCGCATTGGGCCGCTGAGTGCGGTGACTGCGCCGCCCGGAAGCCGGCCGCGCAGTGCCAGCCGATGTCCCAAACGCCCAGCGGGTCATTTTTGTCCGGTGTCATATCTCAGCATCTAAAAGTGGTATCGGTTTCAAACTTTCGGGACATCTTATTGGGCATATTCTAAACATGGGAAAACATTTGTTTTGCCAATTTGAAAGCTGGAAGTAGGTGCGGGCGTTAATGGGTTAAAGAATGAGTTCTCCACAAAAGTCGTCCTAATTGCGAGCTCCAACGCCAGTTCATTCTCTCAGCCGATTTCACAACCATGAAAAGGACAAGTGAGCGCGGGAAAGAAGTTGAAATGCTTAACTGGTGTCTGGTGTCAATTGTATTGTACGCCATCATGGTCGTCTGTTGTCACGTACGATCGTACGTTATTAACCCTCGCCCCACCGGGGGGGCATCGATGGCCCCCTAAGGTTTTTTGGCGATAGCAGAAAAACGACGAAACGCAGCACCGCGGTTGAGGGCTCTATCTCTCACTTTATCATTTTCCCACCATTCCTTAAAACGTTTACCCCGGGTCACCCAAGGTCAGGTCACCAGGCGAGGTCAACCAAGGTCACCTCACTTCAACTTTGAAGCTCTATAAGAGCCACATTTCTTAGTCGATCGATTTGAAACCTGCTTCACTTCATGACCCATCCAGGGTCTACAACGCTTATATCCGGGATTTTTCGATTTCGTGACCTGAGGTCAGGTCACGAGGCGACCTCTCCCATTGGAAAAGCATGGAAAAAGCTGTCTCATGATCTAAAAGCCACAAAAATGATTGCAAATACTCACACTGCTCAGAACAGCGTTTTTAGACACCCTTTCACGGATCCCAGGGGTCATATTTTCCCTTTGATTTCTCCAAGGTCATCCAAGGTCACCAGGGGTCAAAAACAGTATTTTGACAATAACTTTTGACCTAATTAAGCTAGAGCGCTGAAACAAACACCATCGTGTTTGTCTTGTCACTGGCTTTCATTTGATATACAACAAGATCACTTTCTGACCTTTTGTGACCTCAGGTCATATTAGGTCACGAGGTGACCTCTGGAGGTCAAACCACTGGCGGGAGGTCTTAACGTTTCAGATAGTGGAAAAAGGTCTGGCAATTTCCTATGAAATGTACTTAACCAGATCTCAATAGCTCTAATGGCATAGGAGTTATGCCCAGTTTTCTTAAGCATTGCATATTTGAGTGAAAATAGCCTATCGTGACCTTTCTTGACCTCTGGAGGTCAAACCATTGACCTGAGTGCTTAAGCATGCGAAGTAATTTCTTACTGAATTCACGCGAGGTTTCTAATGCACTTTGCAGATTTTCGCTAACTTCCATATTTTCGGAGTTAGAAGGGGGGCATCGATGGCCCCCGGTGGGGCGAAGGTGGCGCAGGACCCCCGGTGGGGCGCGGGTTAATACCGGCACTGGAAATGGGTCTGGCTCTAACGTGCACTGAAAGGGAGGGCCTGGCAGACCATCTTCCTGATATCTAAAAAAACTAAGAGGCTTTAAAAAAACGCCCGTTTGGAGGTAGGTGGGGTATAGTGATCCACATTATGATCCATTTTCATCGACCTAGGTTAATATGTTCAATGTCAAGCGAGGTAAAAAAGTCAAATATTGGTCATGGAGGGGACCTATCGGGAAATGTCTTGACTAAGCGAAACAAGTCTGGAATTATCTAAAATGGACCCAAGTCAAAGAAGGGAAGGTCTTAAGAAATTTTCCTCCAAATTTAGGGTCAATGTCATTTAAGGTCATTGACCTTTGACGTCACAATATGACTATTTCCTATCATGTGCACTATGACTAGCACTATAGCAACCATTGGACGGGAAATAAAGATTGACCTTGACCTGTGACCTTGAACCATACCTTGAGGTATCGTAACAATGACGTCATATCATAATATACGCTATACTGTGTAACACCATTTGACCGAAAGCACTGGGGACCTAGGAAAACTTATATGACCTTGAACTGTGACTTTTGACATTGAACTTCAAGTGATACGACCTCGACATATCATCTCGTTTCTATGACATTATAGCATCACTAATTGGGTTCCGATGCAGGCGAACTGACGCAACTGCGCGATTGTGGCGATCTCAAAATGTAGCTTTGAATTTAAAAACTTATAATTCAAAAATTTTCAACTGATTCTTAAAATTCACCTATAAACGTGCCGTTCGATTCTCTAAAATGTAATTAAACAACATTTTCCGGCTGCAAATAGTTCTCCGGCCACGTTGGTAAAATTTGTCGGGGAGGGAGCCTCCACGCCCCCTCCATTGCACGTGTTAAACGCCTTGCGTTGTATAGGTACTCTCCCGTGCTGTGGTTCCTGACATTGCGCCTATAAGCAGAGCTGCAAAAAGTCGGGCTCTCGGGTCATAAAGTGCCCGACAGATTTTAGGGCACGGTATGGTCTTGCGACAGATCTTACAATCTGTGAGAAAAAAATCTTGAAAGGAATCAGAAAATATTTTTTGTTCTAAAAAAACTCAATATTAGAATTGTCACCTCTTTCACTCAACAAGTTTTCATGAATTTGCACCTCTCCCATATCAAGCCAGTGTGCGGCAAGAACCGATGGAAAATCGAGGGACTTATGAATCGAGGGACCTTTGAATAGAGGGCCTTATGTACAGAGGGTCTTTTCGAGGGACTTATGAATCGAGGAACCTTTGAATAGAGGGCCTTATGCACAGAGGGCCTTTTAAACGTCACCCAGAAAATCCTCTGCTGGAAAAATTCCTTCACCGGCCAGTCGGGCCCGATTTATATTCCATAGCACGCGACAGCTTGGCCCGACAGGCCGCCGTAAAGGTAAAGGCGACAGGCAAAACAGTTTTTTTCCTTCGTTTCCTTCGTTTGGAAGTACGCTCAACGCTGCCACAAGGGCGCTGTTTGAACAGCGCCCTTGCGGCAAAGCCGGTGTAAAAGGTATCTTCGGTTTGAAAGTAGCCCTTGCATTACTTTGGTATACATCTTGAGTAAACTGGTTAAGCCTAGATTTCATCGTCCATAGTTGAAGGGCTGATAAATGGCTCCGATTAAGCTGAAGCCCCTTCCACCGTCCCGTGTCAAGCTTAAGGGTGCGTTACCCTCGACACATGCACCACACGACATGACCCGTCAGAACTAATACCCTGTTTCCCCAACAACAGATGTCAGGTCGTTCGTTCATTCATTTCGATACACAGACCGCCCACGTGACACGTTGGTTGTAAACCGTAGTACGCTTCCGCATTCCACGCTTTACGACGCTTCAGGTAAACAAGAACCGCTGCGGGCAAGGTCAGACGGGTCGCAGTAACAGGTGCTCTCGCAGGGGCGGGCCCAGTATTTGTCCGAGAGCAGACTGCTAAAGCCTTTGTCTTGATTTCTCTAAATAAGAAAGCAGTTGCAGCTCGCACAACTGTCACCTGGGATGGACCAAAGCTAGCCAAATGACATTTCAAGCATGGCTGTGGATTGGCTACGCTCTTTGCGTCAGTTAGCAGCTAGTTAGTTGTAGGATCCTCGACTACTTTGTCCACTTTCGTGACCAAACCTTGTGGACCCACTTTCTTCCTCCCAAACTAAGCTAGTCCTTTTCCATCCTGGTAAATATATCAGAAATATTTCCGTAATATCCTTGTTTACTGTTTTCCGTGAGAACCCCAGGGAAATTTAACGACTTCTTCCATCCCGAAAAAATATAAAAACGTCGTCCACCCAGTCACATAACATCCCCTCTTTATGCGGAGGGTCCTAGCTTTGTAAACATATAGTGTCTTCTTTTGAAAGCTATCGTTTTTCAGCATTATTGCTCGGCCGGCCTTGCGTCGGTGGTGCGTCATTTTCCGTGCGTGTGTAAACACACACACACGCACATACACATGACACATGGGCCGGGTGCCCGCATTTGTGATCGCCTTGGGGTTTTTTTAGAGATTCCCCGCCCCGTGGCGGTCACGGAAAGGGGCGTGCGTTCGTACGGGACTCACTGACTTGCTCACCCACCGAACCCCTGAGGCGTGCAGCTCCATGTGTTTACCAAAGTATTTATTATGGAACATTGTTCTGATGCTCGGAGATGGGGGGGCGTGGTATCCCTCGACCATGTGCGGAGTTTTCCTCACTGTGATCGAGAAGTGTTTCTGATCATAGGGTAGTTTGTGTTGTAATCGACAAAACACGTGTTCTGTCTCAATCCCGTCCAGACGCTTTCTGAACACATCAGTTCGATATAAACCAAAGCCTTTGTAATGTATTAGAAGCAGTTTCTTTAGGTATAGGCCCTGACCTAGGACAGTATCGAAAGATGGTCTCCGAAACATATGAGACCGTCCATAAAGTACAGACGGAAAAACAAGGGGGAGCGGGAAGTCAGCAACCGTTTTGTTAGACGTTACAACAGGGTGTAAGCAAGTATTACCATGAGGGGGGGGGGGGGTTAGAATTATAAGAATACATGTAACTTAATTTATGGATAGGCCCTCAGCTCTGACTTAGAATTAAGACTGATGTGATTCAATGGAGTCCACACATCATCACCATTGAATTTTGGAATTGTTTGTGTGACCTTTTTATGAGGAGAGGAACCATGAGAGGTTCGTGTGAGTACGTGTGCTGACGTCCAAATAACCCTCACATGCCTCCAGCCATGAGTCAGTAGTTCCCTGATGTTAGGAGCTAAAGGTTTGTGCAAAACACGCGCAATAAATGTTCCATAGTCCGTATAGATTTTCAAGACCTGAACGACGATCCTGAAATATTCGGCAAGTATTAGTGGGTGGTGCAACACCACCTCCCCTGCAAAATTTCAGTTGGGGTGTCATTAGCCATTTCAAGGAGTATCGTAATCATTTCAGGGAAAGCCGTAGTTCAATTGGGCGAGAAAGTGCCCTCTTTCTGGAAATTTACAGGTCCAAAAATGTCTTTTATGGAGTCTAAAGGATACAGAAAACACGTTACTGTGTCAGGGGACGAAAATATATGTTTTCATCACAGCAAAAAGCAGAATAAACTGATATTTTTCAAACAAACTGCAAAGTGGCAACATCAGCAGAAAATAATTGCATCGGGCTTGAGCTTCACGCCCCGAGAGTGAAGAGGGCTTACCGGTCGAAAATTCGGAACATTGAATGCGATAAAGCTGATGGACTAAGGAACGAGACACTCAAGTCATCACATGGCTGCCCCAAAGTGGGAGGATCATACGCAGATCCAGGGGAGTAAAGAGAGGCACGTGCCCCCTCTATCGACCCTCGGAGCCCCCTGAAATGGCCATGGCGCCCCCTGAAAGGTTGATGGCGCCCCCTGAAATTTGATGATGATGATTGTTCCGGCCGTCGAATAAAGATATCCATATGGGGGGCGCTTCGTTAAAGTCGCCCCAATCGCCGAAGGAAGCTCTGGCGATTCCGGTTTGGATGACAGCCGATTTGTGGCGAGGACCCGCGCCGTTGCGCCGTCCCCGCCGTCCAGGTCCCACCTGGCCGCCTCTCGGGACCGGAGTAGGCTGTCTTCGGGACCGTTTTTGTGATGATTTCCCGGGCTTGGATACCCGCATTGCAACCTCGATCAGCTTGGGTGATCCAAGGCATAGGCGTTGGCCGTCAGCCCAGTCTTTTCGGTAGTCGGTTTGGTCGACTGAGTGGAGATGCATTCGTGAGTCTGTCGGTCCTGTTTTTATACAAGTAACTAGATATTTCGGGTACGAATTAGTGGCTATCATGATATTCTTATGATATTGTAGTGTGACATTTTTCTACGTATTGTGCGATGAATAAATTATCTCCACCCGCTATGCACGATATATGCACAAATACCAAAAAGAACAATATCTTTAGAAACCAGCTTCAGGGAGGTTCCATGACGGGAGTATCATAAAGAATATTCTTCCGATATTTTTCCGATCATAAAAAAATTAATCGCAGAGACAAATCTAAAACAAGTGCGGCAAACTCGACAATTGAATCAAAACTGACCTCAGTCCTTCCATTTTCATTTCAAGAAAAACGTGACGTCTTTAACAAGACTCCCCCTGAAATGTCGCTTTCCATCCCCCCCAGGATGCAAAAATCGGTGCCAACCGATAGGATTTTGCGCCCAACTGATGGGTTTTGCCGGTCAAAAGTGGCAACCCTCTGGTCCAAATGGCGCCCCTCGGGAAGCTGCCCGCCCCCCCCCCCGATCGGCAATCCTGGATCCGCCTACGGGGAGGATACCCTAGTCACCAGCCTCGGTAATAACAGGTGCTGGCAGAATATGATACAGAAGTCTGACTCGCACAATTGCTTGCCTTTCCGTATGAGAAGTGTACTACGGGGACACACTAGTTGAGTTAATCGCTGCCCTGAAGTCGTCGTCGCTAGCACTCTGCTCACAGGACAATCGCTGCTTTCTTTTCCCCTGAAAGATCTTGTCACTCCAGCCCGTGGTGGCCAGAAATGGGTCTTACTGATATTGGTAGAGCCTGGTGTTCTGCCGTTTGTATCCCGCTGAACGGAAAGTGTCATCCTTGATAATGGCGATGGAGGCACAATGATCTAAATCCTGGAATGCTTAGTAGAGTGTGACACCCAGGCACCCTGAATTTCCCCTTCACTTTTTCCCCTTCATTTTTTTCTAACTCACTTTTCCAAACACTTTTCCTGGGGATTTTTTTAGCATAATTCAATGATCCTAGTATATATAAAACCATCTAGTGTGGAAGGAAAGACAAATTTGATGAAAAATGCGCGAGTAAGGGCTAGTAAGGGCTGTAACCGAGTTTCAACTAACTCCCACAATATTATAGCGTTTGGACTCTCTACTCGCCTTCCATATTTTCAAGCGTGAATTTTACACTCACTATCCCAATGCAAAACCAGTTTTGAGACACTGCGGAATGGAGAACTGCGAAATCCGAAAGATTATCCACTTACTGAACGCCTCTTTTTCTGAGTGTCACCTTCCCACACTGCTCTTTGTCAGCAAAAGTATTCCAACAAGCAGTCGTCGGAAGTTCCACTTGTAGTGTATTCCGTGGACGCCATGGATCAAAATCTATTCACATTTTAACTTGCGCTGGTAAAAGGGGCCCCCCCAAAAAAACCGGACCCTCCGGCCGGGGGAAGGGGGGATTTTATAAAACCCCCCCCTTTTCGGAAGTTTGCCCCGGCGGGGGGGGAGAAAAAAAAAAAAAAAAAAAAAAAAAAAAAAAATTTAAAAAACCCGGGGAAAAAATTTTGGGGTTTTCTCCTTTTAAAAAAACCCCTCCGGCCGGGTCTCCTTTTAAAAAAAAAAAAACAAAAAAAATTTTAAAAACCCTAAAAAAAAAAATTTAGTTAACCCGCGCCCCACCGGGGGTCCGGCGCCACCTTCGCCCCACCGGGGGGCCATCGATGGCCCCCCTCTAACTCCGAAAATATGGGCGTTAGCGCAAATCTGCAAAGTGCAATAGAAAGCTCGCGTGAATTCAGTAAGAAACTACTTCGCATGTTTTAGTGCTCAGGTCAATGGTTTGACCTCCAGAGGTCAAATTAGGTCAAGATCGGCTATTTTCACTCAAATATGCAATGATTAAGCAAACTGGGCATAACTCTTATGTCATTAGAGCTATTGAGGCCTGGTAAAGTACATTTGATAGCAAATTGCCAGTACTTTTTCCGCTATGTGGAACGTAAAGACCTCCCGCCAGTGGTTTGACCGCCAGAGGTCACCTCGTGACCTAATATGACCTGAGGTCACGAAAGGTCAAAAAGTGACCTTGCCGTATATCAAATGAAAGCCAGTGACAAGACAAACACGATGGTGTTTGTTTCACCGCTCTAGCTCAATTAGGTCAAAAGTTATTGTCAAAATACTGTTTTTGACCTCCGGTGACCTTGGATGACCTTGGAAAAGTCAAAGAGCAAATATGACCCCTGGGATCCGTGAAAGGGTGTCCAAAAACGTTGTTTTGAGCAGTCTGAGTATTTGCAAACATTTTTGTGGCTTTTATATCATGAAATAGCTTTTCCCCATGCTTTTCCAAAGGGAGAGGTCGCCTCGTGACCTGACCTCAGGGCACGAAATCGAAAAATCCCGGATATACACCTTGTAGACCCTGGAGGGGTCATGAAGTGTAGGAAGTTTCAAATCGATCGACGTTTGAAATGTAGCTCTTACAGAGCTCTAAATGTGAAGTGAGGTGACCTTGGTTGACCTCGTCTGGTGACCTGACCTTGGGTGACCCGGGGTAAAAAATTTCAGGGATGATGGGAAAATGATGCAGTAAGAGGTAGAGCCCTCAACCGCGGTGCTGCGCCTCGTCGTTTTTCTGCTATCCCGGAAAAACCTTAGGGGGGCCATCGATGGCCCCCCGGTGGGGCGAGGGTTAAACTTGGCTGGTACGTGGCATCTCCATAAAGTCCGGATCTTCCGTGCTGGTAGGTTGTATTTTAGACCCTCTCGTGTCGGAAGTTGTGCCCTGCTGAGGGAGGATGATGGCAACAAATGAAGAAGGCTTCCATGATCTTAGCTCCCGAGGATAATTTTGGGGTTTTCACTCGTTGGAACGATCTCTCGCGGCGGCTTTTGCTTCTAGTGATCATAGACCAATCAATTTCTGGTGTCCCCTAAAATCGATTATTTGGCTTTAAGGTACGAAAAGGATTCGGGCGGGTCAATTCGGCATAAACCTCCCTCAGGATCGTTCCCTGTCACCCGCCTCTCCTTGCTATTGCACACAGCTCACATCGGTAAAAACGCCGTCTTGGGTCAACTAGGCCATTTGACCCAAATCAGGTACAAAGTAGCTCAGCCTATTCTTCATGTGTACTTTAAATGTGTTAAGAATGGTCTATTCTGTCAATATTATTTCAAAAACACACCCCGTAGCTTTCTGGTACGATTTTTTAAGCTGTAACTATGCAAAATTTATTTCATGCTGATTTCTCGAACGCGGACAGTGACCTGATTAAGACCAAATTTTGATCGGATGTCCAAAATAAACCATATCATGGAAAATTTGCGGGGCGCTCATTTTTAAACAAACATAGGCAAAATATGAAGCCACATCGATTTTAAAAAACACCAATGCAGCAACATTTCATATGTTAGTAGACTCATGAAGGCTCATATTGTCCAGTTGCAGAACAATGTGCGCTATCCAGCTTCGGCCAGGCAGGCCGAAACTGGCCAGAAAGTGAGGGGACCATAGACCTTCAGCCTCCAACTCGGGCACTACATTTTCCACTGCAAAACTGAAAGCTAACCAGATTTTGGCCTATTTTTGCTGCCAGTTAATCACACTAAACAATTTACTGTGCCCACAAATCCATTAAAAACGAAATAAACATTTTTGCTGGAAGTGAAATGGCCTGGTCTCACCTGAGGCTCATTTTGTGAAAACAGCCTGTTAGTTACCCTCACTGGTCCACAAGAGGAGGTAAGACTTGAAAGAAAGGACGTGCTTGAAATGCGGTCATGAGACGGAGTGAGCTAGCGAGCGATAGCAAGGAAGTGAACGCAGGACTGCATTTCCCAAATGACGAATCTGTGTTGAATCTTCTTTGTATGTCAAGAAGATTTATCTCCACTCCGTCGGATCTATGGGACCAATTGGAGCAAGGATCACATCGGCAGATCCATGATTTCCGGTATTGTTGCATAGGCAAAAAAACTGCATCCATGATTGTGACAATGTAGGGTCTGCACATAATTGACTTTTTTTGGTCCAAAACATGTGGTAGCCATCGGCTTAGTATGATGCTCAGTACCCCTGATCATGCTGTGTATGCTTTATTAGTCAATCATGTGTTGCTTTATTAGTAATCATATAATTGGGGGATGAGGTGGCTTAGTGGATAGCACCTTGTTTCTAAGCCACCGGTCCGGTTCAGTCCGGCGGAGCCTCTGAATAGTCGATCTGATCCCCAAATCCCTTCCAACAGGGTGGAGTTGGCGACGCCGTATGACCCTGGCAGTTGGTGCGTCGTTAAACCCCAACATTTTTAATCATATAATTGGGATATTACAGCAATCGTAATATAAGAAATATAGGTAGAATTCGCAAAGCCCTATTAATGTTTAATGAGACCTCTTAGCAGGGGCGTAGCCAAAGAGGGGGCGGCAGGGACAGCCGCCCCCCTTAGGGGCCCGAAGGGCCCCCTGAGTATACGGACCGCGCGAAGCGCGGCTCGCATCCACTATGATCTGTGGCCAAATTTGAAATTTCATACCAGACAGCGCACTCTCAAGCCCTCTTCAGCACTCTATTCTGTAACAAGCAAGGCCCTTTTTACCCATCAGGGCTCTTTTGGCGCTGTCGCAGGGAAATCGAGCGAAATCCTGGCTACGCCCCTGCCTCTTAGTAAATACAAATGTGTGATAACTGAGAAGTGTTGCTCCAATTTTTTCCTCCCGCATTATTTCAAATTGCTTTATTTTATTCATTTTGTGTTTTATAACACAACAATAATACATGGTTGCTTGGATTTAAAACATCAGTCCCACTAAAATATTCGAATTTTGTTATGGGCTGCACTTCGGCTGCTTTCGATGAAAACATCACCCCTGAGCGATGCTCCCCTGTAGAGATAAACGCTCCCGTCGGACCTTTTGTCCCCCTCTCTGTCTCCTCGGTCGGTTAGTCATTCTAAAATTCCCGAGCATTTTTTCTGGGGGGACGTTTGCAAGCCCGATTTAGCTATTTTCGTCTAATTAACACAATATTATTTCACAAGACAAGTAGCTATTTCTCTTGTTAATGGAATACAGATGTTACCAAAATATCAACAGTCATGATTGGACAATCGGTCGGATGAAGTCTGATGCTTTCGTCTCAGTTTGGAAATTGTAAGAGCACTGATCATGGTTTTTGAGAGACAATAAATTGTTAGGTGGACTTAAAATGATAAAACATCAGCAGCTAGATTCCACTTCTTGGTACGAGCAGGTGCGCTGCACCGTTTTTGATTCTTGGAAGTTTTTCAAAGACAGAAGTGTAGATTTTATTATAAAACTTGAAAACTGTTTTATAGAACTTAAAAAAAACTTCTTCGCCGAGCCTTTTTTAATTTTTATTTTGTATGGGAATGGTATGGAAGAGATAGCAACAAAACTTTGTTGTTTTCGTTTTCTCGATCTTTACCCTGGACACATCATTGTAGCTCACCTCTTGCTCGTCTAGACCATCGATCCAATAAGAAAACACCTTGCGGAGATGACTGAATGTTGGGGCGGTAAAAACTGAACCAGTTTTGATGACCGGGATGATGTAATATTAATTAGGGTGAATCCCATTGTTTTTTTTACAATTCCTTCATATCCTCATTTCAAATATTTGATTTGACAACACGGTAGTCAAAGTTCATGCAAACTCTATGGCTGTGGCGGATCCAGAGGGGAGGGCAAAAAATATTTACCCCCCTTCCAAACGGACAAGCTCGGGGCAGAACTATGTTGTGCCCTCCCCTCCCCCACAAAGTCATCGACCTCCTTTTTGCCTCGACTCCGCTTGAGTTAATAACCGAGATTTGTGTTCCCTTAAAGGGAGATACGCGAAAAATTATTATTGTGGTTTCTTGCTATTTGAAAAATCCTGATAACGAAACTATCAATTATTTTTGTATCTTCGGCAAAATTTTGGGAGGCCACTCACTTATTATCGAAATAGGTTAACAGTTTCGATAAAATGCTCATCACTTGCCCATGCCCATACGCATCACTTACTTTTCGAAAACTATTTAAAGTTGAAAAATAATGTTTTTTAATAATACAAATGTTTGCCCTCCTGTATTTGTATTTGAATTAATTTTAAAAAGCTTTCAAAACTCCAAAATGAATAAGTTTGCCGTAAAAACGGAAAAAACATAATTACTCAAGTCTTCAGCGGTTTCGTACCTCGGGTCTTGAGCCATTTTCTGCTTCCGCCCCAGGATGACAAAACTTTTGCGTCAGATAGGTCACGTGACCCCGGTTTGAGAATTCCTAGGCTTCTGATTGGTTAATTGTGATTTCTTTTAAGCCCTATATTTCTGCTTCAAAAGAGTTTTGGAATGTTGTTTTTCTAAAGTATTTTTTTCTGGAGTAGCCCAAGGTTCTACATCACTGTTTAGGATAGATATGACCTAATTCTTAGAGAAATTTATAGCCTTAGCCATGTGGACGTCATAAACATCGATATGAGGTGCACCGGTAAAGTTGTCTAGAAATGTTGACTTTGAGAGCAATTTTAAGGCATTGCAGGCCGAATTCGCAAAAATGAGAATAGGACTTCTGAAACATTTTTTGTAACCTTTTGATATAGCCAATAAAATTTTTTCGCGTATCTCCCTTTAACTCCAAACTTCAAACAGAACCAGTCAACTTCAGTGTAAGCATTGGGCCGTGGATAGCAAAAACAAGCATATTGTGCGCATATTTTTCACCCCGTGATGGTTTTTTGCCTTTCGTCTTGGGCATCCCCAAAAACTACGGTCAAATTATATTGCGGCAACATTTTTCACTGTCTGAGGTTTTTTCTTTGTTGCGACTTTGCCTTGCCCCCCCTCCAACCGACCGGCTAGATCCGGCACTGCCCAATAGAGACGTCCTTATCCACTCAGCAGGGCCTCAGCAGCCGGATCCCGTCCTCAGTCGGCTGCCACGTGACTGGCGCGCGCCCGAGGCGCAGAGAAACCGGTCACGCCGGTAAACAGGTGTCCGTGTGCCAGTGGCGTAGCCAAGGGGTGATCAGGCTATAGGCTCTCCTTTTGTTCAATATTTCCTATCCAAATTTGTGAATATATTTATTTTGGCTTCTAACTGCAGTTTCTCTGCTATCAACCACCTAGACGTATTTCTTGTAATGCCACTGCTCCTGTCCCATTCACCAAATCGTGAATGAACAGACCTGGCTCAGCGGCGACTCATGCGAATCTGATACTGCCAGCGCCATCTATTGGGAAAGTTTTATAAAACTTGAAATAACTTTTTCGCCAAGCCTTTTTTGGTTTTGATTCTGTATGGAAATTGTATAGAGAAGATAGCCGCAAAACTCTGTTGTTTCCGTTTTTCCGATTTTTACCCTGAATTTTTGGAAAACGCTTTCAAATTTCAGCTTCTAATATCTTTCTTATAAAGCAAAAATTCAAAAAAGTACAACAACAGAGTTGTGGAGACTGGCTCCTAGAACATAGGCCCACTCACACTGTTTCAATGATTATATTATGTAAAAAGTTATTCAAACTTTAAGTTTGAGAAATTTGAAAAAGAAAGTCAGATTGTACAAAAACTAGAAATGCGTCACGCTTGAAATATCAACTGCCGTAAAGATACACATATTGTCTACTTTTGGTGAAAAAATCACGACGATGGCCACCTTACTTTACGAGATATTTCACGAAATATGCTCCCATAGGGTTAACATTGATAACGCACCCTTAAATGTGGATTTGGGGGATGTGGGTATTTTGGCGAGAAACGTTTTTTTAAGGAGCATCAGCGAATCAAGTATTCTGGGCTGCCCTGCAAGTTCAGGAACAGTGGTTTTGGCCAAGGAGGTCGTTTTGAAGCATGGATCAAACAGCGGGCAGATCAGAACAGTGTGGGGAGAAAACAAACAAGTAAGTGATGTGGTGTTCGTTGTAATTTCGGCAGCTTACATTTATTTCCACACAGTATGTTATGCTCACTGTTGATCAATAATTTTAAATGATATTAATAAGGGAAAAATGAATTTTACCAGCAGACTGGTCAAATTAGACTAAAACATTTGATTTTCCCTTCCGTCTTCTTTTAAATCCAATGCCTGTTTGTCCAGAATTAACCACAAAAGTTGCATACCTTCATCAGTGGGTTTGTAGATGCCAAAGAAACAAAACTCTTCACCTTTCCACATTAATTTGAGTTTTAAGTACCAAACTATTTCTCCTATTTCATTTTATTCACTTACCTAAATATGCCTATGATCTATGTCAAGGGGACAAAGATATAACAAAAACACAGCCTAGTGCAACCTTTACTCATTCCTTTTACTCTTAACTTCCTTGGAAACATGATATTTATTTGACATTTACTATCTAACTGACTTAAGGTTATTTATTAGCCTCATGAACTTCAGATCCTAAACCACGTACCCTCATGGAAATGAGCACGGTAATGCATGATAAACTTTGAGATAGCCAACAGCTTCAAAATTTAGGATTTTTCATGTAAACATGCATTTAAAGTCATGGAAAGCTAATATTACATGTTTGTATTCAACTACAAGTAGCCATGATCCTTAAAAAACACTTTTGAATATCAAAAAGTACCCCTCCAATCTTGTTTGTCTGGCCATCAGAGCAAAATCCATATATAAATTTTGGGGGTTCCTTCCAAATTACCCCTCCCACCTCCAAAAAACTGAAATCATGAAAATCTGCAGAAGCTGGCATAAGTAACCGCATGGTATGGGAACCAGGTCAGCTTTCTTCCATTGCAAACTATATTTTTTAAGTATTCTGGGCTGGACTATGTAACATAATAACAAAATATCACTTATTCTCATTCTAGTGCAGCATTTTTTGTCAATGGCGGCTGCAGAGGACTGAAAAAGGGGGGCTGCTTTTCATGTTATTGTATATTTCTACCTGTGACCTAAATCATCTGAATTCAAGACTGAGTCTTATTCAAGACCCAGTCGAGCTGACTTTGACACACACTATTTGTATGCTGTACGTCCACAAATCTCAAATTACATCCAATAATAAATTTCCTTTACCAATGGTGACTCCAGAAAATGAGAATTGATGGTTCGGTATTCAATTTGTTATAGGTTTCTGCCAATAACCTTAATTTCCTGAGCGTGTCTGATAATTGAAAACCCGAAGAACAGTCTCAGTTCTAGAGTTTTGAAAATTAATAGACTTGTGTCATTCCACTTAGATTTTCCATAGGCGGCTTCAGAGCACGAAAAATAAGGATATCACACATATAAGGATCAGAGCACAAAAATAAGGGTAATGATATCCATTGGTGCCAAACTTGAAGTTTTTTATGCTAATTTTAGTATTTTCTATTAAGAATGTGGAAAAAGTAGGAACATTTTACCAATTGAATGGGTTTTAGACAATTTTAATAGTCCTATCCTAACCACCCGACAGATTTGGAGGTTTTTTCGAAAGTGCCCGACAGATTTGAGATTTTTGCAGCTCTGCCTATAAGATACGCCGTCGTTTGCTAGAACTCTGCGGTTGATCTGCTGGCGCCGGACTCGATAGGTGAGGTGCCCTGAAGGCCCAGGATCTGTGGGGGTGGACGTGCTACCGCTGTGGGGGTGGACGCCATCTGTGTGGGTGGACATGCTGCCGCCGCTGACGCCGAGCCGGATCAGAGCCGGCCTGTTTTCAGCGCCGCAGAGGGACGGCGTGTCCGCGGCGACATCAGACGAGCGCGCCGCCGTCATCGTGGCGTCAGCGCCGGAAGCGGCACCGACAGGGCACGCACACTCGTCCTGTGTCATGCCGAACAAACCAGCACCTGGGCAGACAAGCTTGATAACAGCTCTGGCAAAATTGGATTCACAGGAAAAATGATGGCTGCTGCTCGCCTGATTGCGCCATGTAACTGAGGTGGGTATCAGTTTGTACTTTTCACATTTTCCATTCATGAAAAGGCCAGCTGATTATCTGGCGTGCCACCTGGTGAACTGGGTAGGAGCGGACTGGCTTTAAAGATGAACGCATAGCTGGGTGCGTAGCTGTGTTACATACGCGTGAGTCATACTGGCAGTTACATGGCTTCCGTTTTCACAGACTCGCCAGCCTTTTCGCCATTCCGTCCGCGAGTTGTACAAACACGGTCTTCTAGCTGGCTGAGCCTGACCGGCGCCGCCGCTGGAGATGGCAAAAGGCTAAGACTAAACACTGGCAAATCCCCGTGTAAGCCTGATGTTTTGGTGAAAGCAACCAGCACAACCCGGTCAATGAAGCTATGAACTGATGAAGGGGGAGAGGAAACTGATGTAAGTATGCGGGAAGCCTAGGACGATCAATTGTAATTTGCCGAGCTACGAAGCCAACATATTTTCTGTTTTTCACAACGGTGTCTCAACACGTTAGAAACAGCCACTTATTTACAATAAACCATCTCCTGGTCATGCAACGAAACGTTAACACCAGCTTAATTGAGAAAAACAGAGAAGTACCCGGAGGGTTTCATTCCTCTCCGAAGCGTGAAGAACAGGGATATAACTTTGTGAAACATACCAAAGGCGAAACAGAAAATGAGAGCATGAGGCCCTGTATGGAAATTATCGCGCACCCCACTGCTGGGGGAGGGTCAAAATTTGGTCCCTCCACTCATAGTTTGCCCTGATGAACGCAAAAACTAAGAGATGAGGATAGTATGATGAGCTTAGTTGTGTTTGAGACTGAATGTCTCACTCGCTTTTTATAAGACGTTGATGAATATTTTCTTCAAGCTTCAGTAAACATTAATTTTCCCTGTGCTTAAGCGTACTAGGATCCGTGCATATTACTAAGAGCAGTAACGTTTACCGTAAAATGCTGCAAAAGCCCGTTTTACCCCAACAGGCGGGGTAAGACGGGATTTTGAAAATGTTTTATCAAATGCTAGAATTTTTTTACAAAAACGTTACCATGTTGAGCAACAATGAGTTTTGAAACATTTTTTTGCAATGCTTCGTTTTGATAAAATAGCCGACAGAAAATTATTTTTCTGAATTTCCATAAAATTGTATTTTTAATTGGAATCTAACAATCGATAAGTTGCAGTTTCCAAGCCGGGTTGCAGCACACTCTGAGGCTGATTCCTTTCAATCATGTAAAAACAGCAGCGGTAAAGGCTGCAATTTTTATGGTGATATGATATTTCACTCCGTGCCCGTCTTGCCCCATATCAATAAACACTAGAAAATTTCATTCTTGGCGATCACCATACATGATTTATATAAAAATTCAATCAGCTAATGCATGTTAAGGCTATCCCGACACAGAGGACACTATCAGACCGCTGCAATCAAAACTACTAACAATGGGAGGGTGAACCGCTAATTTTCTTTTTCTAAAATTTTGACAAAACAACAAAGGTTAGGAATTCGTGTTTCTGGCTGATGATGATAGGGCATCCTAAGACGCACTAATGCAAGTAACGCGACATTTATACCATTGCTGGTTTGATCTACAGAGCTTGTACCCGTCTCACCTACCATGTCTGTCTCGCCACCCTCTCCCCTAGAACAACATAACCTACAGTACCTTTTCGCCTATCAATTTCAAGCATCTGACCTGAGCTTTCAGAATATAATGAGGTTGTTGGGGTACAAATATGTTATCTAGTAATTTTCTTACTTATGACTTGAGACGGGGCCAATTTTTTTGCTTGCCCCTTTATGAATTTATGGGGAAAGGGGCTCCTTTCAGTAGATACGGAATTCTCAAGCTGGAATTCCTCATGCCATGGAATTCCTCAACTAAGCACGTTCTTGGCCATCAAGTTGAGGTTTTGAGCATCTGAGCTATGTTCAACTGAGCAGGCCGTGAGGCTCTTGCTACTTTGCACTGAGTTAAGATAGATTCTCCATTTTGATATTTTCTGCTTGTCTTGTCACTGAGAGTCTATTGGTGTGCAATATAGCCATACTAGGCCAGTGTGTGACCATGCTATGGCTTGAGCTCATGCCATTTTCTCAATTTGACCTAGCATGTTCCTATAATTAAGAATTTTATTCATCACTATAATGGGACTCCAGTGACACCTAAAAATATGGACTAGCATTATTAAGTAAAATATATGGGGGATATCTGTAATACTCCGCTGTTATTCTATGGAACCTTCTTCGACATTTGGTGACCTGTTTGTTGACCTGACTAGAATAAATTGTGATTTCTCTTTGTCTCGTCAAAAGCTTTCGGACGTCTCCCACAATTTTTCCTTATATTATCCCAGACATGAGATGGAGGGGGATACACTCTCCTCCAGTGTGGGGCATGCATCAGGTGCTTCCCCAACGGGGCTTGGGTGGAATTAGCTAGAAGAGAGAATAGAAGAAGCAGAAGATAAGGCAAGGTGCCGGTGAAAAGATATAAGTATGTGGGCGAGCTGAAAAGAATAGGGAGCAGGGTGCTGCGAGCACAGGGATGTGGCTCGGGAAAGACGGACAAGAGAGGAGGACAGAACATCAAGGGAAAGGGGGGTCAGATAGAGCCGAGCAGGGTAGAAAGAGGGAAGAGCAGGGCTCTTATGGGCAGACAGATGAGGTCGGGAAGGGCGGACAAGACAGGAGGGTAGGGTACTGCTGCAGACCATCAAACAGAGCCGTTCAGTGCGGCCAAGAAGAAAGAACTGTTGGGCGGCCGGATAGAGACGGGAAACTACGCAGGTTAGGGTGGCCTGTAAAATATGATATTTTAAATTTGGAAAACTGACGAGTGTAGGAGAATTGGCGCCGTGAGGCATAGACTTTGGATTGGGGTAGCTAATATCTACAATTATGGGCCAAAATCACTGGTAGTTACTGGTGGCAACGGCACGAGGGACCACTGGCAAAATGTCCACCAGCGAGTAGTTTAAAATATGTCCTGCGTCATATAATATACAGGCCAATAACATTCAGATCCAACCCAAACCTCCTCAGAAGCTACTAGTCCAATCCTGCACGATCACAGTGTTGTGGGAATGACCTAGGACCTAAAAGATGATACAGATGACGTAAAGCGCAAAGACTGGCAGCCTAAAGCCAAGTCCAGAAACTAAAACGTCTACACCTAAAAAGCCCAAAGGCTCGTCAGGTAAGATAAGAAAGCGTGGGATGAGGTAAATACAACGTTTCGGTCTTGGACCGTCGTCAGGCGAGCCCTCGCCTGACGACGGTCCAAGACCGAAACGTTGTATTTACTCATCCCCTTTTTCTTATCTTTACTTGACGTAGCCTTTTGGGCTTTTAGGGTGTGACGTTTTAGTTTCTGGACTTGCTTTTAGGCTGCCTCTTTTGCGCTTTACTGTATCTGTATCATCTTTTAGGGTCCTGGTCATTCCAACACTGCGGTTTATGGACCCTATCTTCACAGGCCTTCGAGAACTTATTATTTCCTGCACGATCAGTTTCAGAACCAGAGCTGTGGATCTTAACTCCAATCCAGATCCAGATGGGTTCACATGGGCAACATTTTGGAATCATATAGAAATTCCCATCCATAATGTTCGTATTCTCTTACCCAACCTACCTCATCAGCTGTGGAGGAGGGGCACCAGGTGAGTTTCCTGGTCGGGAGACATCTAATGCGTGGCCGCGGCCTCTGAAAAATTCTTACAAGGGCAGTGGATGGATTCTGTTTGAGGCCTTGCGCCTCATGCTCTATTATCGTAGAAAAATGAAGCAATGACGTCACATCAAATGGAAGTCGTGACAAAATACTTAGAGCACACGGCTCCGGCTTCGGGTTGATGCGGCTATTTCCAACCGGCACCATGTGCCGCGCCGCTTGCTTACTTAAGGGTTTTTATAAGGCGCTCTGTGCAAGGCACCTTTGCCCGCCTCTAAAGCGTGCCGCGGCGCTGCCGGCGTTAGCAGTGCCTGCGCGGAGGAGGTGTACGCCACACAGATGGCGGCTATCGCGCCACGCGGCGCACTCGCTGTGTGCTCAGATTAGACGAATTATCACTATCTGTGTTCGCACCGCGCGACAAAATGATTTGTTAGTTCTGCGTATTTGCTCTGTTTATGATAGAGCCAGAGCAAGCGAAGCCGGTTATTGTTCCAACACGGGTTCTGACGCCGCGCCGAGTGCAATTAGCTGGCAGAGGCGGTCGGCGGCCGAGGAGGGATTTATGGCCGTCGGCGGTATCGCGGCCTCTGAGGTCGACCGCCGCCGCGCTCACATAAATCATGACGATGCTGGCGCACCTCCCGCGATTGCCGCACCATAAAGGCTGAATAGAATCTACACCGCCAAAATGTTGACCCAAGATAGGTGTGTCCGTTTCGGCAGTAATTAAACTTGATAAAGTGAATCCGCAAGCCGATAGCTCGTGTGATGATCGTGGCACCGGAGCACTCCGCAGTGACGAGGTATATTCACTGAAATAATGCTGTGACT
Organism: Lepas anatifera; assembly: GCA_034440635.1. NCBI lineage: Eukaryota > Metazoa > Arthropoda > Thecostraca > Lepadidae > Lepas > Lepas anatifera. Next base: position 260,895 of record JAOTON010000900.1, read on the forward strand.
ACCTAACGCTTCAAGTAAATTCATAGCTCAACGGAGATGCAGCGATAGGTGTTGGAGGGTTTAAGCTCTGGGCATGGATCGTAGATGGGGATTGATCCAGAGAGTGTCCTTTGCCAATCACAAAACTGAAAGGGCGATGGATATGTTTAACAAACTGAAAGAGGAATATTAGCCTGAATTCCGGAATTATGCCTCCAATAACTCAAAGATCCAAATAATCATCACATACCATAATAACATAACCATAACTTAATACCATAAGGCGTATAACTTTGTATCTATCGCGAGAGGTGCATACTTAATAGCTGGCAATTAATTGTTTCTCTCAGAAGAAATTACATGAAAAGCGTCCAAACTGCAAAAGCCACTGGGGTTCCGTAGGGTAAAACAGCCAAAATGCAAATAATATTTTACGAGTGCTCGGGCGATCGCCGAAGGCTCAGAAATCTACAGCCCAATGGTTGTAGCTAATCCTCAGTATGTAGAATAGGTATACGCTGATAACGACATAAGCCAGGTTCGACATTCCTGTTCGTTGTGTGGCTTCACTATCTTGTTTACTCTCATTTGGTTTTTCCAAACCAACCTTTCAATATATATATATATATATATCACTGGCTAACTAGCAACTAGGTAGGTACCGCAAATATACCTATTCTCACTTACTTCGAAAGCTCTGACAAAGGTACATCTAAGGCCGTTCATTCTTAATCCAATTTAAGATTAGGCATTATATTGGAAAAATTTATTGAATAAAATCAGCTTTCCAATGTTTTGACATCTTGGCAGTGGCGGATCCAGGGGAGGGGGGAGGCGATTCGGGCACGGCCCCCAAAATTAAATAGAAAGGGACCAAACCCTCTTTATCCCTCCCCTGAAAGCGAACTTCGGAAGTAAAAAGCTGTTGGTCTTATATGTGTTTCTCTTAATTTGTATCGTTGTTAAAAGCTGTTGACTGGATTTTTGCGGCGTTTCAGGCTTCTAGAAACTTGCAAATGTGGTATATCTGGCGATTTTACATTATACGTTTTAAGAGTCATATTTTGAAACTGTTGTCAGTAGTTGAATGTTTTGGGTATTGTTGGTTATTTGTGAAGTTTAACTTCCGAATTTTCGAGTTTATTGATGCTCTTTTCACGAAAGGCTCTATTTATTTATATTGTTTTTGATAGCTATCTTTTTCTGTTGAAAAGAGCTATCAATTAACTCGAATATTCAAGTTTAACTTTCATCAAATAACGACTATATCCCAAAACTTTCTAACTACTTGATTTTACATTAGTGTATACATAATAGTACGGAATATGACGTTAGCAGCGGTGGTCGGCATAATCCAAATCGTTAACACGTTTTTGTATGAACCGTAACTTTTACTTAACGCGTTGCTTGGTCCGATTAGTCAGCATTGTTATCATTTAGGTAAGCTGTAGTAAATATCAGAGCCATCAAGTGCCTAACTATATAGAAAGTCTAGGTGAAGGAACTAAAAATTACGTCAGCAAGGTATAACTGTGGTATTTTTATACGTGACCAAAACGTGATTTGACAGAAACCTGAATTCAGAACCAAGTTTTTCGTGTTTATTTGAACCAGTAAACCGGAAGCATTCTAATTGATTAAAAATCAACCTTCCATCATCATCATCATTTTAACCCTCGCCCCGGCGGGGTGCGTTTGAACAACCCTCGGGTTTTTTCTGGCGGCACAAAAAGGTGGCACGAAGCGCCGCAGTACTTGGCACAGCTTATCCTTGATCAGTTCCGCAACTTTACTCAAAATTTTAAGGTTGGGTCATCTCAGGTCAGGTCTCCAGTGCAGGTCAAGTGACCTTATATCCAAAAATGCTTAAGGTGGCATAAGTAAGAAATGTGCGAATATATCAAATTGAAACGTATCCCACATAATGGGCCCACCGAGTACTACAACATATAGTCCGTGATTTTTCATGTCGATGACCTAAATTCAGGTACGGATCATGACCTTCATTAGAAATGCATGTGGAAAACAGGAATGGGGCTGTATTTGTTTAGATACAGCTGAGAATACCTTCATATTCTCCAAATCATAGTATCCTGGGCCCCTCTCTAGGTTCATGTTGCATTTTTATCTTTGACCTCTGAGAGGTCATTTGGGCTACCTACTTAAGCAAATTTTCAGACTTGGGTCAATAATTTTGCAAAAAATTACCAAGCTTTTATTTTAACCCATTAACGCCCAGCGGGTCATTTTTGTCCTCTGACTTTGACAGGCTGCAGAATCGGTACCAGTGAAGTGATCTTCATGTTTATGATATGGATGTGTGTTTCAGAGCGTGGACAAGCTGGAAAAATGCATTTGAAAATTATAGGTTATTATGGGACGATTTTGGTGGAACTTGTTTTGGCGAGGTTTTGGTCAGCGTGAGATAGCTCTGCAAATTTTGTTTCTCGAAATAACATATGGAAGCTGAAAAGGGTTTGCATGATTAACATTAAGCCAAGACCACTAAGAGTCAGATGGTGAAGAAGGAGTAAGATTTTCTTGAACGGCTTTGCCATGAGGCATCGTCAAATATGAAGCGGACAAAAATGACCCGCTGGGCGTTGCAGACATCTGCGGGCCGCTGAAAATGAGGAAAAGGATGTGTCCTGTCCTCCCGTCTGGTGGGTTAGGTGCGCAATGTTACCTAGAGGGTAGGGAGGCATTGTGGGTCCTGCGAATGCAGGGTTGTCAGTTTGTATATTTTTCATCAAATCTGAAGATTTTTAGTGCAATGTCGATACGTTTGGAAACTTTGAAGTTCATGAAATGCTTCCTACCGTTTTCGGGGTCTGTCTTATTTTGGGAATGATTATCATATAATTTTAACGGAAACATGCAAGATGGTTCCAGTATTTTGTAAAGGTGTTATTAAATACAATTTTCAGGGGTTTTGAAAACTTATCAAAATTTTAGCACTGACTAAAAGCTAGCAGAGCCTTGTCCTTTTCCCTTGATTGATTGTGTGTAGTGCACAGAAAGAAATTTTACAAGGGCAAACCTTGTCAGACCCTTGTTTACATGGAAAATTACTAGGGTAAAACGCAAAGCTTGTACGTTCAAAATCCATGCCACGAAAACAAGAGAAATACAAAGAAAAACCATGTAGAACAATGGTAGAACCATAGTACGACAAGGGTTGCTAGAAGACGTTGTACAAACCTTGTAACTTAACTATGGTTAACCTACATGGCAAAGACAATGGCTGACAACGTCCCCACAAGCCCTCTACTAGGTCATGATTGCCTCATTACAAGGGTAGAACAAAGCCTTGTGTCCGCCTTGTACGCAACCGCAGCCTTCCTACAAGAGCGTGACGAGATTAGAACCTTGCTTACACAACCGCTTTACCAGTGCGTAACGGGGAGGGAACAAGGGTGTTGCAAGGCTTCTTACAAGGGTAAAACGAGACTCGGATTACGTCTTTACAACAGCGGCAGATCCAGAACTTCATTTCGGGGGGTTGGGAAAGCTTCGGCGCTCGCGCCTCCTCCGCCATAGTGTCTGGACAGCATCCGACTACGCATTTACTTTAGGCACTCTGACATTTCATGGTGTGGGGGGGCTTGAGCCCTCTCAGCCCCTCCCTTGTACCTACCTCTGCTTCAAAGGAACTTTTCAGTCTCTATGCGAAAGCTAAAGCGTTTTCTGGCCGAAATGCAACCGGAAGACCATCGGTAGAAAAAGGGTAAGCATTGAACCACCTCTCAAGCAAGAAAATAACCCGCACGTTGGTTTACCCATATCGGTAAAACACAGTATCACTCATCAGGCGCCGATCCATCTGAAGACACCAACAAGATCATATTGGAACTCAACTCACCATATTTTTCAAACGGGCCCATAGGGCAAACACAATTAGGTTCTACCCACTGCAGGTGGGTAGAACCTAATTAATTAGTAGAGCCTAAGCCATATGATCAAATAGTCTGTGCTCGTTTGACACGAAAATATGAGCCTTAATACCAATATGGCATACATGCCTGAAGTAACCACATACCTACTTACCTGGACCTGGATTAACCATTCCAAAATGCCTCACTTTTCAACTATTGGAACAGAGAACAATACTTTCCACTCGCAGATCACTGACAAATATTCCAGACAGCTTCCAAAGTTCCACGATTGATTAAAATAAGTCACATTTATTCTAACCTACATGGCATGCGTGCCAGGCCAGTGTGTAATGCCACGGTTTAACAGAAAGCAAGATGGCGGCCGTAACCCGAGCAGGTATTTGAAACCATAGTCAAACGACAATGGCCGAGCAAGGGTGCAGCAACGCCCTAGCTTTACCTGCCAGCTATTTACAATGCCACTACAACGCCTAGTAATCAGTTAGTACAGCGCTGGTGCGCAAACAAGGTATGAACCAGGCATGAACGAGGCGCGCACAGTTGTGGCACAAGGCAAGGTTGTCATTCCGTAGTAATTGCATTGCTTTATGTTAGTGACATAACCAGGGTTGTTTTACTTTGGTAATTGAACTACGGTGCAACTATTGTTCTGCAATGGTAAAACTTGTAGAAACACAATTTTAAGCTTGTACCTTGTAATAAATTCTTTCTGTGTGGATAGAGAGGATAGGGAACAGTAGCGGATTGAGGACTTCATTGGGTGGTGGGGAGGGGGTTGGGGTCTCGAGCCTCCCCGCCATGGCCTCGGAACAGCCCTCAGTAGTGCATTTAGGTACTATAGGCACACCGACATTTCGGTAGGGGGGCTTGAGCCTTCCTAGCCCACTTGTGTCCACTAATGATTGAAAGCCAATGACCAGCTGACAAAAATGAGTTGGAAATTATCGCGGCCGCCGCGCTGGTTTGTTTTGACGAGATGGTGCAGTGTCAAACGTCTGGAACAGTATAGAATGGGTGAAAGCTTGGGAAGTTCTAGAACTTCTGTCTAAAACCCAACTATCACTATTTTTGCTTGGTTCTAGTAAAGTGAAACTACCATGAGTGAACATCCCGGGGTTAGGAGGAGGGGTCAAGACCTGCCTGTATTTTTGTCTCCCACAGACTTTGTCTAGGGCTTGGATTGCAGTGCCAGCGTTAAACCATCCAGAACCCCTCCTGGATCGAGAAGAAATCTCCAGCCATGGAGACATAAAATATCGAAAGCATAGCTGTTAGCAATGCCACAGATCAAATGTTTTGCAGGAAAAGAAGCAAAATAAGTTGTTTTAAGTGCGCAAGATAGCGGAGCGGATCAGGTGCATATCATAATCATACCATAACAAAATATATTAGTCATGAGGATGAGAAAGATGATGAGCTGACCAGCGTTACAATGACCAGTGGCGTGCCTGGAAATGTGGAGGTTCACATTTATGAAACTACACAGAAAGAATTTATTACAAGGTACAAGCTAAAAATTGTGTTTCTCAAGTTTTACCATTGCAGAACAATAGTTGCACCGTAGTTCAATTACCGAAGTAAAACAACCCTGGTTAAGTCACTAGCATAAAGCAATGCAATTACTACGGAATGACAACCTTGCCTTGTGCCACAATAGTGTGCGCCTCGTTCATACCTGGTTCATACCTTGCTTGCGCACCAGCGCTGACTAACTGAATACTAGGCGTTGTAGTGGCATTGTTAATAGCTGGTAGGTAAAGCTAGGGCGTTGTTGCACCCTTGCTCGGCCATTGTCGTTTGACTATGGTTTCAAATACCTGCTCGGGTTACGGTCGCCATCTTGCTTTCTGTTTCCCGTGGCGATCACAGTGGCCTGGCACGCATGCCGTGTAGGTTAGAATAAATGTGACTTATTTTAATTAATCGTGGAACTTTGGAAGCTGTCTGGAATATCGTCAGTGATCTGCGAGTGGAAAGTATTGTTCTCTGTTCCAATAGTTGAAAAGTGAGGCATTTTGGAATGGTCAATCCAGGTCCAGGTAAGTAGGGATGTGGTTACGTCAGGCATGTATGCCATATTGGTATTAAGGCTCATATTTTCGTGTCAAAGGGCACAGATTATTTGACCATATGGCTTAGGTACCTGCAGTGAGTAGAACCTAATTGTGTTTGCCTCATGGGCCCGTTTGAAAATACGGTGAGTTGAGTTCCAATATGATATTTTGTTGGTGTCTTCAGATGGATCGGTGGCTGATGAGTGATGCTGTGTTTTACCGATATGGGTAAGACAACGTGCGGGTTATTTTCTTGCTTGAGAGGTGGCTCAATGCTTACCCCTTTTCTACCGATGGTCTTCCGGTTGCATTTGGGGCCAGAAAACGCTTTAGCTTTCGCATAGAGACTGAAAAGTTCCTTTTGAAGCAGAGGTAGGTACAAGGGGAGGGGCTAAGAGGGCTCAAGCCCCTTCCCATCATGAAATGTCGAGTGCCTGAAGTAAATGCGTAGTCGGATGCTGTCTAGCACTATGGCGGGGAGGCGCGAACGCCCAAGCTTCCCCCGAAATGAAGTCCTGGATCTGCCGCTGTTGTAAAGACGTAATCCGAGTCTCGTTTCACCCTTGTAATAAGCCTTGCAACACCCTTGTTCCTCCCGTTAGCACTGGTAGAGCGGTTGTGCAAGCAAGGTTCTAATCTCGTCACGCTTTTGTAGGAAGGCTGCCGTTGTGTACAAGGCGGGCACAAGACTTTGTTCTACCCTTGTTATGGGGTAATCATCACCTAGTAGAGGGCTTGTGGGGACGTTGTCAGCCATTGTCTTTGCCATGTAGGTTAACCATAGTTAAGTTACAAGGTTTGTACAACGTCTTCTAGCAACCATTGTTGTACTATGGTTGTACCATTGTTCTCATGGTTTTTCCTTGTATTTCCTTGTTTTTGTGGCACGGATTTTGAACGTACAAGCTTTGCGTTTTACCTAGTAATTTTCCATGTAAACAAGGGTCTGACAAGGTTTGCCCTTGTAAAAATTTCTTTCTGTGTATGAAGGCGCTACTTGTTCCAAGAAAAGTTGGAAAGATGGGAATGGACCCGTTTGGAGATTTGGAGATTAATCAAGCTAATGTGCACCGCGTGGGGAGCTAACAGATTGAGTTTTCAAAACTTTTCATCTGTATGCTGAATATTACGATTACTCGTTGAAGCTCAGTGAGCATCAGTCACAAAGTTTGGGAGGCGGAGAAGGAAGGGGGTAGAGAAAAAGAAACGGTTTCCCAAAACCTTTGATATTCACAAATATTCTTAAAATACTATGATGTTCACAATTTTAGTCTATCCCCGCAAATCATCAGTCTAGGTTAACCACGTTTGTATACTATTTGCAAATATGCTGTTAGTGTTGCCTTTAATTAAACCTTAAGAGCATAGAACTGTCTAAACATTTTACTACACAATATACAAGAGGAAATAAAAACACTTCACAAAACTGCAGTAAAAGCGATGCGCATTGGCCGCTGAGTGCGGTGACAGCGCCGCCTGGGAGCCGGCCGCGCAGTGCCAGCCGATATCCCAAACGCCCAGCGGGTCATTTTTGTCGGTGTCATATCTCAGAATCTAAAAGTGGTATCGATTTAAAACTTTCGGAACATCTTATTGGGCATATTCTAAGCATGGAAACATTTTTCGCCAATTTGAAAGCTGGAAGTAGGTGCGAGCGTTAATGGGTTAATACCATTACATTAAGATTGTTATTGCGAGTCGATTGATATGCATATTGACCATGCTAGATTAGCAGCCTTGATCTGACCTTGGGTCATGTCGTTTTTGTGTTTTGACTTGGTATAGTCCTATTATACATCATTCAATTTTCCGTAACCAAAGGAAGCGAATGGTGTCTAAAAAGTTATTTTAATTCAACTCTGTCAGACGCTAGAACTCAAAACTCTTCTCTAGCATGCCACCTTCTTTTATTTTTATTTTTTCTGTTATGGCCACTCCCAACAGGCACACTTGCCCAATTACAGGGGGTATAGGCGTGGGTGTTTAAGGATATTCTCCAACGGGTCAGATCGGACACGGAAGGCGGTTTCCCGCCGTGGGGATTAAACCCACGCTAATCCATGCTATCCGATCCGAAGACGGACAACGAAGCCACTGGGCCGCACAAGCCTTTTTGACCAATCGTGATCTCAATATTGACCTGAGCCAAAAAAAGACCAATGTAGTTTCTTCATGAATTTGTATAAGCTATCCAGCAGCGTTCGCGTTTTTTTTTTTTGCTATTCCGAATAGGAGTCGAGTTCAAAGGGGTGTTTAAGCACCCCCCCATCATGGCGAAGGTGGCTCGGAGGGCCGCCGGGGCGGGTGTTAATAAAAACGACCATCACCAACGTTTAGTTGCAGCATTTTAATGGCATCACTAAATATAATTTGGCGAAAATCTGTAACCAAAAACCAATATTCAGCGTGCTTGTTTGAAATATTTTACCGCATCTTTTCTTCCAACCATTCAACCACAATTTGTTGTATCATTTTTTTAGCAACAGGTTTCATCCAGCGGCGACGCTTGAAAATTATCACAGCCTAGACACGATTGGCTTAGAGGTAAGTACGTCGCCCAGGCTTTTTTACCTGATAGTGGACAGGGGCGGATCCAGCAGGTCGGTTGGAGAGGGGCAAGCTCAAAACGATGAGCAAAAATAATATCTATATTTAAATGTTAGATTATATACAAATTAAAAAAAACACATTTGCTGGTGTATCGTGGAATCGGTAATGCGGCAGTATATGAAGGTACAAGGCAAGCAAGATTCAAGAAGGATAGGTAGATAGGTAAGTAAGCTGGGAAGGACAAGGTACTCACGAGAGCTTCCCATTTCAAGGACAGCTTCGGCACTTCATTTTTATGACGTCCCATTTCTCGTGGTACGATCGATTCGTTAACGGATTTTTTAAATTTCATCGACAAGATTTTGTGCCAGGACTCACGTCCTTCATAAGGGTTTCACAAATTAAATAAATTGTTAATAGTTGCCAAACAACTGCCCCGCACTAGAGAAGGCTAGAAATCCGCGAACACTAAAATGTCAATAAACGAATCCGCTGTAATCAAGGTCCTGACGAGGTCATCATGTGTAGCATACCTAGTTGCTGATTTAATGAGCCAGTTCTCAGGCCTGAATGAATAAGGTATTAGAAATGTTAATCAGAAAGCACACGTTAGGTTTGCCACGAAGTTAGGCAGATTCAGCGAAATCGCAAAGTGCCTAATCTCACCTTGCTGACGGTAAGAGCTGCGAACGTGTATTGTCAGAGATGCAAATCATCAGCTCTTTGACCCAATTTCAGTTTTCAGTTTCAGTTTATTTGGGCACATCCCACAAAACGAGGCTTTTCATGCACCGCGTCAAGTAAGAGAAAAAATCGTGTGGTTGTGTAAAACATGCGTGAAAGAGTAAAAGTGTAGACAAACTCCATACTTTCGTTAAATCGACATTCAAAACATCGCCTCTTAACACGCGCATTGACGGGGGTCTGAGCCACCTTCGATTGACGGGGGGCGGGTACCCGCCCCCTAAGATCTCGAGAACCACGGTAGGTAGCGAAAAACGGTAAACGGCGTCGGGCTGCCCATCCACTTCTCCATCGAAAACATTTGAACCATTTTTTTGTCAGGTCACATTTAAGGTCACGGAGGTCAAAAATGCCCGTCATAGGGATAACATGTAAATTCAGTTTTTCGGGCATTACATCTGAACAAGTAAAGATAGAGCAAAACGACTTAAACTCTATGAATCCTCTTAGCAAGCCGAATCGAATGATATATAATTTGACCTTGCTAGGTCAAATCAGGATTTGACCTGACCTGAGGTCAGGTCAGGGTCAATTATATAAAATGCATATCATTAGAACTGCAAAGCCCAGGCGAGTCTAATGCAGCTAAAATAAATGCTCTATCACCATCCGTTACTGAGTTATTCCGTAAAAACCATTTTTCCATGTATTTCAATGGAGAGGTCATGCGTCGTACCTGACCTTGGTCATCGATATCAAAATACCGGAACATTTTTAGAGAACTCGGTGGGGCCATTATGTGATATGAGTTTCAATCGGATAAGTTACCCTGCTCCGACTTATGCTATCTTAAACTTTTTTGAGGTCAGGTCACTTGACCTGTACTGGTGACCTGACCTGAGATGACCTAACCTTAAAATTTTCACAAAAGTTGTAAAATGATGAGGAAAAGGTATCAAGTACGGCGGCGCTACGCGCCGCCGTTCTTCTACTATCTCCGAAAAACCCGAGGGGGCGGGTACCGCCCCCCCGTCAATGCGCGTGTTAAAACCCTCAATAGTCTGTGTCTGAAGCCAGAAGCAATGATCCGGAAAAAGGAATATTCTCGAGCGAATATTGTTTTGCTCTACGACCTAGTGTATAACGTTTTTAAAAATTCCGGCGTTGGGGGCCAAGATGTTTCCCCTCCAGCGCTTTGGGCGGGGACTGGCCGAATTCTCCTGTCCACCAATGCATCAAGTCAAAGTAGATTTATTCCTCATAATATATAAACCTACTTCGACATTTAAAAGTAGCTAGGCAGTGCCTGATGTGCCTCTATGGAAGCACTGCGCCTGGTTTCATCCTGTTTTCCAGGCCTCCTGCATCACTGTGCATTGGTCCTTTGCGGTCCAACAGACCTGCTGGAAGGCTAAGACGCACATATTTTGCTGTCGCCTTGTAATATGGCTATTATTGGCATTACTGATGACATGCACTATGCACGTTTAATGATATGCGATGCATACCTGAATGCATGTGTGATATACACCATGAGTGTGAAATAAACATTATTATCATTATTACTATTACTGCAAATGTGGGAAACCCGAAAAAATATTTCAAACTGTAGGCGCCTGCTGCTGGTCTATCCACTAAGTCATGGTGTTTCCCTTAATCCTCGCCCCAGTGGAGAGATGCCTCGACACCCCTCTCGGGTTTTTCCGGTGGCACAAAAAAAAACGGCGGCGCGAAACGCCGCCGTACTTGGCACGCCTTATACGTGATCGATTCCGCAACTTCCCTCAAAATTTGAAGGTTGGATCATCTCAGGCCAGGCCACCAGTACAGGTCAAGTGACCTCACCTCCAAAAATGCTTAAGGTGACATAAGTAAGAAATGGGTGAATATATCGAATTGAAACTTATACGACTTAATGGGCCTACTGAGTACTACAAAATGTATTCCGGGATTTTTTTCTTCAAATCGATGACCTTTAGGGTCTGGTATGGATCATGATCTTACAGTTGGAAAAGCATGGAGAAAACAGGAATCGGGCTGCATTTGTGTAGAAAAAGCTGCGAATTCCTCCATATTCTCCTAATCCTAGTATCCTGGGCACTGACCCAAGCTCATGTTGCAATTTTTTACCTGCAGCCTTTGATAAATCATCTGGGGCTGCTTAAACAGGTTTCAGACTTGGGTGAAAAAGTTTGCAAAAATTATGATAAATATTTTATTTTGGTACCATTACGTTTGAATTGTTATTGCTAGTCGATTAATATGCATACTGACTATGCTAGGTTGGAGAATGACCTTGACTTGACCTTAGGTCAGGCCATTTTTATATCTTGACCTAGTATAGTCATATAATGCATCATTAGATTCACCGTAACGAGAGGAAAAGCGAATGGTGCCTAAATAACTACTCTAACTTCGATCTATCACACGCTAGAGCCCATAAACTATTCTCTAACATACACCCTTCTTTGACCTGCCATGACCTCAATACTGACTACAGCCAAAAAAGTGATCTTTGCAGTTTCTTCATGAATTTGTATGAGCTAGCCAACGGCTTTCGCGTTTTTTCGCTATTCTGCATAGGAGCCGAGTTCGTGGGGGGGATGTTTGAACACCCTTCACCAGGGCAAAGGTGGCTCGGAGGCCCACCAGGGCGGGTGTTAACGCCCTTGGTAGCTCGTAGAAGTGTAGGGAAACTATTGAAATGCAATCCTTTGGAGGTCTGCAAGACAAATCAGACCCCGCAAAAACTCGTCCTCCCAGCCTAACCCTCTCCTGGTTACGGCGCAAAACTGACCAGCAACCTTGAAGTGAAGGGCGGCCAGTGTGGGCAGTGTCCGGTCTGACCAGCCACCTTGCAGTGTGGGCCGTGTCCGGTCTGACCAGCCACCTTGCAGTGTGGGCCGTGTCCGGTCTGACCAGCCACCTTGCAGTGTGGGCCATTTGGGACAGTGTCCGGTCTGACCAGCCACCTTGCAGTGTGGGCCGTGTCCGGTCTGACCAGCCACCTTGCAGTGTGGGCCGTCTGGTCTGACTCGCCACCTTGCAGTGTGGGGCAGTGTCCGGTCTGACCAGTCACCTTGCAGTGTGGGGCCGTGTGGGGCAGTGAGAAGTGACGAGTAGCCAGTGTGGGCCGTGTGGGGCAGTGAGAAGTGACGAGTAGCCAGTGTGAGCCGTGTGGGGCAGTGTAGAAGTGACGAGTAGCCAGTGTGGGCCGTGTGGGGCAGTGAGAAGTGACGAGTAGCCAGTGTGGGCCGTGTCGGGGCAGTGAGAAGTCACTGAGTAGCCAGTGTGGGCCGTGTGGGGCAGCTGACAAGTGACAGTAGCCAGTGTGGGCCGTGTCGGGGCAGTGAGAAGTGACGAGTAGCCAGTGTGGGCCGTGTGGGGCGGTGAAAGTGACGAGTAGCCACCTTGGGCCGTGTGGGGCAGTGCAAAGTGACGAGTGGCCAGCGTGGGCCGTGTGGGGCAGTGAGAAGTGACGAGTGGCCAGCGTGGGCCGTGTGGGGCAGTGAGAAGTGACGAGTGGCCAGCGTGGGCCGTGTGGGGCAGTGAAAAGTGACTGAGTGGCCAGCGTGGGCCGTGTGGGGCAGTGTAGAAATGACGAGTGGCCAGCGTGGGCCGTGTGGGGCAGTGTAGAAGTGACGAGTGGCCAGCGTGGGCCGTGTGGGGCAGTGCGAAGTGACGAGCTGGCCAGCGTGGGCCGTGTGGGGCAGTGCCCGGTCTGACCAGCCACTTGCAGTGTGGGCCGTGTGGGGCAGTGTAAGGTCTGACTAGCCACTTTGCAGTGGACGGTGCGCGGCCGTCCCACCCGTCGAACAGCGGCGGCCCACCTGTGGTCTCGGCCCACAGCCGCCGACGCCCTACGACTGCCGCGCCGCCCCGCTCACAGCGTAACTCGAGCTAAACATCGCGTTGTTTGCCCCAGCGAAGCCCAACAGCACACCGCAAGCCGATTACGCGACGATAACTAATAGAAAAGAAAACGGGGAAGCCAACAGCCGGCGGCACGCTCTCCACCGCTTGACGCTCCGCACTGGAGGACGCGCTCAGTAAAGCGACGCTCACGTTAAAAGTGAGCGCCGTCCAGTGACAATCCCAGCTCTCAGCGAGAGTCTGGGTCGAGAAGTCACATTTCGATAAGTTGCATTGAATTTCCTCGCGTAGAGCAGATTGCGACACCGTTCCTAGATTGCGAGTTCTTAGAATTAATGGGAATGAATTATAATTAATGGTACTTGGAGGCAAACCGCAAAGTTCATTTGGTGTCACCGGTCTTTTTCCTGTGGCGAAGGGAGTTCTGAAGACCACATTGAGCCCAGGGCGCGCACCTAGGATTTTCGTTGGGGGGGGCTAACGAAAGGGGAGGGGGCAGCAGGCTACTGGAGGGCAAAATTGGCCGGAGAGGGTACTTATCACGAAAAGGGCGACACGCTATGGCTATGGGCGGCAAGGTGGAAAGTAGAACTGGTACTAAAGGCCAGAGCAAGGCTCATTTCTGCCCTCGATGGGCACATGCGGCAGACAATTATGACCAAAACCCCTGTCGGGCGCCCGAATTGGGCGGGGGCACTTTGGAGTCGAAGCGTTTAGTTTTTGGGGGGGGGGTGGGCCCGCTGCCACCCCCCTTGGGTGGCAGCGGGCCTTGGGTGCCCTTTTGATTGAGCCATTTTCAGTAAGCCGGCCACGAGCTGAACTCGGTTACTAGCGTGGAAGGCTGGAGCGCCGACAACCACAGGAGCAGAGCCCCCGATGGCCGCCACTGGCTGGCCGACAACTTAGGACCACGCTAAATGTGTGAGAATGGTCATTAGTGACGTTACCATGTACTATGACGATACTGCAGTGGTTCTGAAGACAGCACTGCCGGCCCAGGGCTGATGGTTAGAGGGGCCGGGTGGCAACAGGGCCCTATAATCGCGTTTTTTAAATGCGGTAAAATAGTAAGGTTTGAGGGGATATGCCGTTTTTGTCCTCCCGCTGGAATTGCCCCTGAAAGACAATATGAAGACCTGGAGCACAATTTGTTTTTCCAGTAAAAAAGAAACAGTGAGACCTGAAGGCGTTCCCGTAGGACAAGCGGTTCATGCGATCTAAATTTGAAATACGTTAAAACTGTAACGACAAAATTTGCAGCCACAGAAACTCCGACCTTGCGGTAGTAAAGAGAAACACATACCTCGATGTTAGAGACGGATCTTGGCAGCCACTCGCCGCCATCGCTTGTAAGAGCGGGTTTCTCGGTTGGGCCGGTTACGTGGTTTGATGGAGGGTGTTTTACTGAGTGACTGGCCGTCTCCGGTTCGCCCGGGTATACACATGACCTGCAGCCGGACCGTTTACTTCAGCTAAGTCAAACCGCCTCACTCGGCGGCCGCGAAACACCATGATTCCGCTTGCTCTATTATTTCCCGTCCAGCCAACAAGAAGCACAAAAACATATGGCATCCGTAGGTGATCACAAGAAATCGTAATGAGTTTAAAATAATAATCATCGGGCACCATACACCGTTCACCGCTTTCTCATAACACGCGCTAACAGGACGAAAAGGTAATGATACAAAATAAACACTTCCCAGAACAAATACCAAAAAAAGATCGCTACAATTTCGCATATTTTTCACGACGTGCTTTTTGGAAGCGTCGTTTTGGCAGGATTGTTCGCTGAATTAAACATACACTGCAGTCGACGCGGGTATATCTCCCGGGGCAGGTTAGCCCCGCCCTCACAACCGTCGTATCGGGGACCCCCGGCGCGCGCCGAGGCCCGGCAATGGTACACAGTACACACCTGTGAACCGGTGATGAATAACAGATTAACTCACGGAGAGACCACGATGCATATGCCCCACATGATTGTCAACGTCCATTTCGAAACTTGGACCTGTCACAGACTCCCTGCGATCATTACAAGAGCGACACCGCCCCGGCGCGCATCACCAGCGCGGGGAGTCGGGCGGCGTCAGCGCTGCTCAGCCACTCCCGGTGGGAGCTCTGCTGCACGCCTGGCCACAGTATAGCGCCCGGCCACAGTCCAGGTGCTAACTGGCCAGCCAAACACACCTCAACAACCGCCGGCTTCAGGACTCCACCCTACCACCCTCCGGCACACACGGGCATCAACCAGTCTGGGCAAATCATCTATCACTAATCCGACTAGATGCGATCCCATCTCGCGCCCGTCAAAATGCGCCGGGCAGGTCTGGGCCGGTCCGTTTTGCGGACGCTACACGCTTTGGAACCTCGCTGGGAAGCCGGTGCCGAGGATGCTCGTTCTTTGGAAAAGTAGCTCTGCAGTGCCGAGCCATTGCAGCCGGCACGCTAGCCGGCGGATGGCTTCATGCCGGACGGACAAGCCCCAGCTATTCGACACGTCGTCCAGCAGAGACTGGTGTCGTTGGAACACAGCAGGGGAGAGACAGGACTGTCCGGGCACTGGTCAGCGACAGTCACTGCCACAGCGCGGGGGACAGACAGGACTGTCCGGGCACTGGTCAGCGACAGTCACTGCCACAGCGCGGGGGACAGACAGGACTGCCCGGGCACTGGTCAGCGACAGTCACTGCCACAGCGCAGGGGACAGACAGGACTGTCCGGGCACTGGTCAGCGACAGTCACTGTCACAGCGCGGGGAGAGACAGGACTGTCCGGGCACTGGTCACCGACAGTCACTGCCACAGCGCGGGGGAGAGACAGGACTGCCCGGACACTGGTCAGCGACAGTCACTGCTACAGCGCGGGGGACAGACAGGACTGTCCGGGCACTGGTCAGCGACAGTCACTGCCACAGCGCGGGGAGAGACAGGACTGTCCGGGCACTGGTCAGCGACAGTCACTGCCACAGCGCGGGGGACAGACAGGACTGTCCGGGCACTGGTCAGCGACAGTCACTGCCACAGCGCGGGGGACAGACAGGACTGTCCGGGCACTGGTCAGCGACAGTCACTGCCACAGCGCGGGGGACAGACAGGACTGTCCGGGCACTGGTCAGCGACAGTCACTGCCACAGCGCAGGGGAGAGACATACTGTCCGGGCACTGGTCAGCGACAGTCACTGCCACAGCGCAGGGGAGAGACAGTACTGTCCGGGCACTGGTCAGCGACAGTCACTGCCACAGCGCGGGGGACAGACAGGACTGCCCGAGCACTGGTCAGCGACAGTCACTGCCACAGCGCGGGGGACAGACAGGACTGCCCGGGCACTGGTCAGCGACAGTCACTGCCACAGCGCAGGGGAGAGACAGGACTGTCCGAGCACTGGTCAGCGACAGTCCCTGCTACAGCGCCGCATCCCGCCCGCGACCAACCACCCCTGCCGTCCGATTTCTCAGACCCTCCAATCATCCTTCTGCATTGCAACGCTATTCTGAATAATTAATCCAAACGCAGGAACATCCGAACGTCTGGATATCGATCGTCCGCTACTTTTAGCTTTATAACCCACTAACTAAAGTCTTTGGTATTAATCAAATACAGGGATAGAGAAGGAGCTAGGAGAAACGCACTATGCCTCTATACCAACGAACGACATAACTAGGGAACACTCAGTGCGCGGTATTGATAGGAACACTGACCAAAGTTCAAAGAGAAAGTCTACTCACTTGGCCCATGGGCACATCACAATTGTCCATAATCTCTGACCTACAGTGGCTCACACTGTAGCCCAGCAGGAGCCCGACCTGCGGGCTACGACAGCTTGAGCTGGGACCCACTCGCCACGGAGCAGGCGCACCTCCCCACCCGCCCGGGCCCACTCCAGCACTCCCCAGTGAGGACATGCGAGTGGTAATTAATCTAACCTCTGCCGATACATCCGGTCAGCACACCACATATCGAGTAACAGCTCCGCGGAGACAGGCAGCATGTTCAGACAGTGCTGCCCGTCAACAATTCAACCACGGTCGCCTCTCGGCCGCAAATCTCCAATAAAACTACAGGTACCTGGGCTATATGAGCTACAGCGCTACGCTAGCGCCCCGCCCCAGGCGCGGCACCTGGTGCCGACACCCTGGCCGGGTCTCTCGCGCGTCTGGAGAGCCGCGTCGGAGCAGCCTCTGGTCTGTGCACATCACTCCAACCAGGTAACGGCCGCGGACCCTGTGGTGAGAACCGGTCGGAGGCGCCGGGTGCGCCCGGCACTGCCCCGGGTGTTTTACAGACGCAACGCGGGTCAACCCAGCTACCGACCAGTCAGCCAGAGCACGACACCCGCCACTGTCTCGCCGCAACAGGCGGCCTCTGCCGGCACCCAGGCCGAGCCAGCCTGCGAGCAGTCGGCACTGGTGGACCGGCACGGAGCGGGCGCGGCGGCCGGCGCCGGACCGCCAGTCAGGAGATCTGTACACAAAGCTCGGACGAGTAGACGCTGCCGAAGCCAAAGTGGACGGGCAGGTGGAGCAGCAGGGGCGCGGGGGCGGGGCCGGGTCTGTCGGGACCGGACCAGTCCCCGCCGGCGGGGGCCGCCCGCCAGGAGGCGCCGCACAGGTACACGTCTTCTGGTCGTCATAAGTCCGGGAACCTGCCGTACCGGGCCGACTCAGGTCATCTCCTCGGCACGAGTAAACCCCCTCCCCTGACCGTCAGGTCATCTCCTCAGCACGAGCAAACCCCACTGACTCAGGTCATTCCTCGGCACGAGTAAACCCCTCCCCTGACTCAGGTCATCTCCTCGACTGACTGACTGCTTTAGTTTTTAACATGATTAAACACAGCCTATTTTCTTACTATTAGCCCATAGAAACTCTCGCGGCAGCGTTCATAAGACACGATTTCGGACGAAAAACTACCAATAGTACGTTTCCCCGAACATGCCTAAACCACATCGCAAAGTTAACAATCCCACCTATATCTAAAGACAACAAGCTCAGAATTCAGAAAAAGAGCTGATCCGTCAACGCACTGGAGTTACAAGTCAAACAACACAAGAGCTGGGACTGCAGCCCCCTGCCCTGACCGCGCGCGTGCCCGAGTGCAGGGAGGTCCGGTCTGACCTGGTGGCGTCCTCTTATCCTGTATATCTGACCTGGTGGCGTCCTCTGTGTAGTCGGACGGGATGGAGAACAGCTCGGCCGGGTGGCCCTCCTCGAACCGGAAGTCCTGGAAGGTGATCTGCGCTGTGATGGCCGGAATCAGCGGGATGTCTGTCGGCGACACAGAACACTGGTCACCCACAGCACACTGGTCACCCACAGCACATTGGTCACTCACAGCGCACTGGTCACCCACAGCATCCACAGCACACTGGCCACCCACAGCACACTGGTCACCCACAGCACACTGGTCACTCCAGCGCACTGGTCACCCACAGCACATCCACAGCACACTGGCCACCCACAGCACACTGGTCACCCACAGCACCGGTGGTGTCTGCTTAGCAGCGCTCGCCACTTGTCAGTTCGGAAGACACCGGCGTGACTGCCGAAACAACCACAGCATAATTCGACTCCCATCGACATTGTCCTCCACGTCTTCTGAACTCAATACCGACTCCAGTGACAAGATAGATTTAAGGGCATCCGTTTGTCTCACTGAGACCATATTTGGGCGGTGCCAAAACTCCAGCCCGTCTATTCGTTGAAATGAAGTGAGGACTCTGTTCACAGTCCGTCTGACTAGCATTGACCATTCCCCGAAACAGGCCACTTAGCTGCCTATTTGGGCTTAAGGCGCGCCTTCCGTAAGGCCACAAAGTACCCAATGCGGGAGAGTACGATATTTTCGTTTAGCTAAACAGAACTAAGATACCCACACAATCATAGACAGGTCACTGACGGTTGCTGAAAACGATCATCTCAGAATAAAATTTTGAACTAAGATGTCAATTACGCCAAATTCTCACGCCATGTTGACGCTCTCGTAGGAAAGCTATCGAAAATTAAGAAGCCGACGAAAATTTTCATGGAGGAAAATCGGCGTGTGTTAGCATTTAGATCAGGTTGATAGTACCCATCAGAGGTCAAGGCAGTCCTTTAGCAATCCTGCCAGAGTTCTGAATTTCGCCCACAACTTGTAGTTAAGACAAAATAATCGGTGAAACATAATCAAAACTGTCTCCCATGACCAGAACCTAATGGTGCAGCCCGATTAGGACACAGTTAAGGTTTACCACGCCTCAGTTCAGGTCCAGTTCACCAGTTAACCTGGCAGAACCGTAGTGACCGGATATCGATATCCGTTTACAAGTGTCGGAGCGCAGGTGGTGAGTTTAAGGTACTAGCTACACCCCAGAGGGCAGCACTGCACTACAGGCACACCTCCCGGGAGAGCGGCCGCCAAACCAGCCTGGCTCACCGAGTTTGACAGGAAAGCCTGGGGGCAGCTTGCACTGCACGAACTGCTGCAGCTTGCTGAAGTGCTTGAAAGGTGCTATCACGTCCAGCACGTCCAGCAGCATGCCTACCGTCAACGGGAACTGCTGACTCTGCCAGGGCACCGACACCGTTACACATAGTGCGGATATTACCGTAAAGGGAACTGCTGACTCTGCCAGGGCACCGGCAACGTTACAAATAGTGCGGATATTACCGTCAACGGAACTGCTGACTCTGGCAGGGCACCGGCAACGTTACACATAGTGCGGATCATATCCACACAATACTGCCAGCAGGAACTGCTGACTCTACCAGCAACGTTATATACAGTTCAGCTTACGCTTATACCGACACAATTCTGTCAGCGGAAACTGCTGACTGCCCAGGCACCGCAAACCTTAACACGCGCATTGACGGGGGAGGGCGGGTACCCCCCTCGGGTTTTTCGGAGATAGTAGAAAAACGGCGGCGCGTAGCGCCGCCGTACTTGGTATACCTTTTCCCTCATCATTTTTACAACTTCTGTGAAAATTTTAAGGTTAGGTCATCTCAGGTCAGGTCACCAGTACAGGTCAAGTGACCCGACCTCAAAAAAAGTTTAAGATAGCATAAGTCGGAGCAGGGTGAACTTATCCGATTGAAACTCATATCACATAATGGCCCCACCGAGTTCTCTAACATATGTTCCGGCATTTTTTATATCGATGACCTAAGGTCAGGTACGAGGCATGACCTCTCCATTGGAAATACATGGGAAAATGGTTTTTACGGAATAACTCAGTAACGGATGGTGATAGAGCATTTATTTTAGCTGCATTAGATTTGCCTGGGCTTTGCGGTTCTAATGATATGCATTTTATATAATTTGACCCTGACCTGACCTCAAGTCAGGTCAAATCCTCGATTTGACCTAGCAAGGTCAAATTATATATCACTCGATTCGGCTTGCTAAGAGGATTCATATAGTTCAATTCGTTTTGCTCTATCTTTACTTGTTCAGATGTAATGCCCGAAAAACTGAATTTTACATGTTATCCCTATGACGGGCATGTTTTGACCTCTCGTGACCTTAAATGTGACCTGACAAAAAAATGGTTCAAATGTTTTCGATGGAGAAGTGGATGGGCAGCCCAACGCCGTTTACCGTTTTTCGCTACCTGCCGTGGTTCTCGAGATCTTAGGGGCGGGTACCCGCCCCCGTCAATGCGAAGGTGGCTCAGACCCCCGTCAATGCGCGTGTTAAATAATAATTGTTCAGAATCACTGTAAACCGAAACAAGAACACCCCGGCAGAGAAAAGGACAGTCCATATTCCCCGGCCGGTGCTGCCTTCAAATAAAGGGATACAAATGCACGGTAAGAATGGACTTTCTTCTCTGGTTAATAATGAGCCACTAAAACACTCGGGAGGCCCCAGAGCGAGCCGGGCCGGCGCTCACCATGGCCAGGGTGGCGTTTTTGAAGCGCTTGCAGCTGACTTTAGAGACGATGGGCCGACCGACGTGCGGCGGGGCGGCCGGCGAAGTGCCGATGTACTCCTCCCAACTCATCGGCGTCGGCGGCGGCGGCAGCAGCGACGTCCGGTGCACCAGCTGGGGGAGAGACAGCGCGGCACCGGTCACAGGAGTCTCCCGGTAATAGCACCGGTCATACCGCCCACTACCGGCACTTAGCCAGGGCGTGACCCGGCGCAACACATTAGATTGGCCAGGAAGCTCAATCGGTAATTTATTAAATTCAGACAAAAAAACACATAAGCTGTACAAAACATGAACATTAACGCATCCCAACATCATCCATACCGATAATAAGGCCTTAGTTGTTGAATGAGGGGCAGACCTGTACCAGTGTAACCGGCCGAGCCGGTGCGCCCGGCCAGTAGCGTGCTGAAGGCGGGTTACCTCGCGTCCGTCGTCGGCCTCCAGCTGCTGCTGGCTGCCGCGGGCGATGCTGTCCAGCAGGGCGCGGTTGCGCTGCAGGTCGTCGGTGGAGAGGTGCTCCCGCCGCTTCCGCGTCTCCAGCACCACCCCGTGCACGTCGTAACAGTCGGCCTCGTACTGCCCCACCAGCTCCTGCACACAGGGCACCGACCCCTCGTACTGCCCCACCAGCTCCTGTACACTGGAGACCGACCCCTCGTACTGACCCACCAGCTCCTGCACACAGGGCACCGACCCCTCGTACTGACCCACCAGCTCCTGCACACCGGGCACCGACCCCTCGTACTGCCCCACCAGCTCCTGCACACAGGGCACCGACCCCTCGTACTGACCCACCAGCTCCCGTACACTGGAGACCGACCCCTCGTACTGACCCACCAGCTCCTGCACACAGGGCACCGACCCCTCGTACTGACCCACCAGCTCCTGCACACCGGGCACCGACCCCTCGTACTGCCCCACCAGCTCCTGCACACAGGGCACCGACCCCTCGTACTGACCCACCAGCTCCCGTACACTGGAGACCGACCCCTCGTACTGACCCACCAGCTCCTGCACACAGGGCACCGACCCCTCGTACTGACCCACCAGCTCCTGCACACAGGGCACCGACCCCTCGTACTGACCCACCAGCTCCTGCACACAGGGCACCGACCCCTCGTACTGACCCACCAGCTCCTGCACACAGGGCACCGACCCCTCGTACTGACCCACCAGCTCCTACACACAGGGCACCGACCCCTCGTACTGACCCACCAGCTCCTACACACAGGGCACCGGCCCCTCGTACTGACCCACCAGCTCCTACACACAGGGCACCGACCCCTCGTACTGACCCACCAGCTCCTGCACACAGGGGCGTCAGCGGGGCACGACACAAAGGGGACCGACTCCCGCACCAGAGACACAGAGAGTTGACCCTGCACCGAGACACACACAGGGCCGCTGTCCGCACAGAGAGGGCCCACAGGACCGACCCCGCACCAGAGACACAGAGCGTCGACCCTGCACCGAGACACACAGGGCCGTGTCCGCACAGAGAGGGCCCACAGGACCGACCCCGCACCAGAGACACAGAGCGTCGACCCTGCACCGAGATACACACAGGGCCGTGTCCGCACAGAGAGGGCCCACAGGACCGACCCCGCACCAGAGACACAGAGCGTCGACCCTGCACCGAGATACACACAGGGCCGCTGTCCGCACAGAGAGGGCCCACAGGACCGACCCGCACCAGAGACACAGAGCGTCGACCCTGCACCGAGATACACACAGGGCCGCTGTCCGCACAGAGAGGGCCCACAGGACCGACCCCGCACCAGAGACACAGAGCGTCGACGGAGCGTGCAGCTTTAAGTCTAGTGCTCTCTCGTCCTGAGACATACGCATGGTTATCTCCCGGAATTTGTATTATCATAATCTTCGTTTCGTGAAGGAAACAAGCCCGCAAACAACAGCTATGACGCAGAAAAGCCCACCTGTTTGTACATGTAACTTCCAGAAAAAGTGTCCTCTCGTTGTTGTTCCACTAAAATAGAGCTCATAATGAAGGACGATCAGCCTTGAAGTACACCAGAGGTTATGCACAGCGCGCTTACCCTAGTTATTCGTCTTAACAATTATTTAAGTATCCTACGCCGTCACGGGGTGGAACCAGCCTCACCTTTCGGTCGGAGCGGAAGAACCAGCCCTGCTGGGAGCGTGTGAAGGTGATGGATTTGGTAGACATCTGCGCGGAGACGATGTCACTGCTCATCAGGATGTCAATCTCTTCCTCCACCTCCAGCTCCGTCTCCTGTCGTCATCAGCGGACTCAGCACCACCAGTACCATCCAGTACTGAGGTACCTCAGTACCACCAGTACCACCAGCACCACCAGTACCTCAGTACCACCAGTACCATCCAGTACTGAGGCACCTCAGTACGTACCGACAGCATCGTCCACTCGGACCAGCGGCGCTCACTATCCGTCCCACCATGTAAGGGATATCAAACAAGCACTTCATTGGCAGCTTACTGATTACACCATGCCATCCTTCACACATCCCAACACTTACTTTACAAAAGCCAGCTGGGCAATCATCAGGAAAAAATCGAACCCAGCTTTACATCACCGTGAGAAACAACATAAAACCAGCATTGGCACCAGCCTAAGACAGGACCCTGGACAGAAAAAGCCCACGAACGAGGCCACACGCTGCCCGTGTGTGTCGAGCATCGGCACGGCGCGGACTTCTCAGGGAGGCATCACGTACCTCGTAGCGCACCGTCTGGAACACGCGCAGCTTGTTGTCCAGCACGGAGAGCGACTCGGCCGGAGGGGCGTCGCCGTTGAAGAGGAAGCTGACGTCGCCGCGCTCCCACTTAAAGTCGGCGAAGTCCACCAGCGTGGTGTCCAACCGGATGGAGGCGCCGCGCTTGTAGATCTTGCAGGTGTCGGACGGCAGGATCCGGTGCAGCAGCGGCACTGGAGGACACGGCGGCGGTTCACAGACCAGGGGATCGGAACAGAACATCCAGCTCACAGAGGCTAGCAAAGGCAGCACAGTCGGCACTTGAAATCCACATGGACTGACCCCAAGTTTGGAAGTCCCACTTGATCTC
The DNA here is from genome assembly GCA_034440635.1 of Lepas anatifera. Lineage (NCBI taxonomy): Eukaryota > Metazoa > Arthropoda > Thecostraca > Lepadidae > Lepas > Lepas anatifera. The sequence continues at coordinate 284,909 of JAOTON010000900.1, forward strand.
CATGTAGAAGTCGGGGATCTGGCGAAGGGCTGAGACCAGCTCCGGCCGACGCTGGCTCATCTGTTCTCGCGACTGGCTCTTCAGCTTCCGCAGCAACATCGACACTGGGGGTCCACAGGGAACGGGTCGGTAAACACAGCCAGGGTCTCCCGGCTTCAGCGGCCCCAGTGAACGAACAGCGACCACAGCAGCATCGACACTGGGGGTACACAGGGAACGGGTCGGTAAACACAGCCAGTGTCTCCCGGCTTCAGCGGCCCCAGTGAACGAACAGCGACCACAGTGCAGGTGGCCGAGGTGGTGACAACAGTTCTGAATGTGAGGGGATGATGTCACACTTAAAATGCAGATACTCCACTGGCACTGCCGTTACTACGACCTGCATGCAAACAAACAGCTTTCCAGCTTCAAATTAAACAAAACCAGCTTCCCCTCAGCTCTGTTCGTTTATCCCAAGTATGGCGATCGACAGCGTGAGCGCGAACATTTTCGCTCTCCTGAACTTTGGCTACGATACCAGCCACTGCGCCCCGCCGTTGCCGGTACAGAGTCGTGGCCGTGCCGGCGGCCGGCGCCGAGTGCGGCGGAGAGTTACCGGTGTCGCGGTCGCCGTAGCTGATGGCCTCAGCCAGCGGGCTCCAGCCGTGCATGTTGCGGATCTTGACGGTGGCCTCCCTGGTCAGCAGCAGCTCCACCAGCTCTGTAACAGCCGGAGCACTGGTCACGCGGCGGGCGGCGCCAAACCGCACGCACAGCTGTCCACTGGTCACGCGGCGGGAGGCGCCAAACCGCACGCACAGTTGTGCACTGGTCAATATCTTTACAACACATCAAAGAAAAATGTTAAACTTAAGACAATTAAACCAACTATTTGAGTTGATAGTACCTACCGAGCCGAAACTAGGAATAGCATAAAGCCACTGCATGACGTAGAAATTACCGTGAAAAACGTCGGGAAAAAAAAACCCTTTATTCCAAAAAAACAACCCAACTTAAAAAATTTAAAAATAATATAAAAGGGAAAAAAAAATATTTTTTTTTTTTTTTACTTCCGTTCTGTTTGGTCCACAAAAATTGAATATAAGTTGATACGATGTTCGATGGCCTGCTTCTTGGAATTATTGATGCAAAATGGAGCTAATACACAGATATTATACATTCGGGCACGGCCATTCATGAGAATCATTACAATACAATATGTGAAAATAAGTTCTTGGTTAGTATGGACAAGACCTCCAATGCTCACATTATGATCAGTAATGATGTTTTCACCAATTGTAAGGGAGGATTCTAATGAAGAGCTATGCCCGAATATATGATCTCAGAGTATTAGCTGCCTGTTGCATTCAGGATTCGAGGATACCGGCCATTAAACATCTTATCAACTTATAATCATGTTCCCCAGCTCAGCACGGTGAAATATATCAAATTTTGAAACCAACAGAGAATTAATATACATTAGCTACAAGAGTTGAAGACAATTTCCCCCATCAATTTCACCTATATTTGTACAAGTCATTCATCATTGCATTAATGCACTGTAGCATTCATGTCATTGTATTGGTTTGTATCAGTTTTCATATGGACTCACCTTTGCGCCCTAGCATGACTGCCAGATGCAGAGGCGTGTTCCCTGAAACACCACAGAGGTCTTAAGGAATAAACCCGTGCGGAAAACCATGACTGCCAGATGCAGAGGGTGTTCCCTGAAACACCACAGAGGTACGTAAAGGAAACATAAAACAGTCATCAGGATGGGGGAGAGAGATGCTTCACGGTGCAGTAGCGAAACATTATTCTCTCAAGTAGAATGGATTTCAAGCAAAAGTCTTATAGGCATAGGAAAGTTTATTTGAAACAAAACAGCACAGGAAATATTAACCTGTCAAAAACAAGGAACACAACCATATATACGCAAAATAGCAAAGTACACCAAATCCGGAATTTGACAATTTCAGTGGGAAAACAGCGGTCCTTGTCCCCAAAAATATATATAACCAAACAATGGGAATAATGAACAATGATTACGGACACTTTTTCCAGAAATGGGAACTTTGATTCCAAAGATGAAAACACATTTAAAAAAATTCAGCACACCAGCAGAAAACAAACTCAGCTGTCCTCTGCCTCGTCGATTTATACTCTTTGTGAAATATTGGGAGGGCAGGGGGTCATTAAATTAGCGAAGCCGCCCCTGAATTTTACCTCAGCTACTTATTTCCCTAACCTTCACGATCGCAATCCACTGGAGAGTAGCAGCGAAAAATTGCACTAAAGCGATTTGTCCATGTCAGATTTGCACAGATGGTACACCTGTTCTTAATTGGCCCATCTCCTCAAATCCTGGATGCACCATATGGCAAAAAACACAGTGATTTTATATTCGGGCACAGCCCTTCCTCAGAAGCTTTATGAAGATAGTTGATAAGAGAAACTCTTGGTTGTGGTGTGAGCCGGGATCTCGAATCGAGTTTCTTACACATCATTTAGTCGGAATTGGGGGCCAGGTGGCCTAGCAGCTTCATTGTCTGTCCTCAGATAAGATAGCATGGATTACCGTGGGTTCAATCCCAACGGCGGGAAATCGTTTTCCGTGTCCGATCTGACCCGGTGGAGAGGATCCTTAAACACCCACGCCAATACTCCCTGTAATCAGGCAAGTGTGCCTGCTGGGAGTGGCCTTAATAATATAAGACAAAAATAAAGAAAATAAACCCTAAAAACTGAATGCAGTGGCAATACTCTGGCTTCCTTTAGCCCAAGGATTATATTCGCAATGGGGAAAGACTGGACGGGTAGAATTATGGCTTGCAACCAATCAGATTACTGCAACCACACGGGAAGTATTCCTTTGGAGTTTGAAATAAGGCAATCAGCCCCTTTACTTTGAAATTTAAAGCCGGCGGAGATTTTATACCGAGAGCTTTAGGTGAAATTTCACATGCCAATAGTGGTTTCTCAACACGCTCTTCAAAACGGATGTCCCAGTGCAAAACCCATTATAAAAGTAGGACACTCCCTTTAACCCTATCAGAGGAATGAAGAGAGGTACAATCATTGCAAATTGACCAGTTTGTAGAAACTACTGTTTGTAATTCCTCGGAGCGGCAGAAAATTCAGGAACATCACCCCGTCACTTCATTTAAATGCTTACACCTGTGTTCCCAGTCTTGGATAATTGTTCCCATGATCGGGTATGCAGTCATTTTTGTGAATGCTGACCATAGCTTCCGCCACTGGTGTATTATTGAGACTTCAATAACTCTGGCTACTACAGAGCCACCAAAATTATACAGCTATGTCACGCACCTCAGAAAATACTATCACATTAAAACTTACCGTGTAAATCTTTCCCATTTATATCATGATGATCTAACAAATAAACAACCCTTTTCCTATTTCCTTTAAATACATTTTCATGCAGTGGATAGACCAAACTAACAGGGCTATCTTCAGGGCTTGGACTCCTCACGGAGGCATTTGCACGGTTAGGTTGGCTAGTAGCCATCATTGTTTTTTTAGCAATGCCTGTTGAAATATTGTCCTATAATGATTCTGGCAGCATCGAATGCAAAGAACACGATTGTTGAGGCCCCGTCTGGAAAAAGGCAAACGTCAGCTCAGCATCTGGGAAAACACACAAATGACAAATGTGACAGCAATAAAATCGGTAGCCGATTCACAGCAATGATGCTTGACTGAAGTTTGGCCCCACTGGGCTAGTTGTCCAACATACATGAGCAATTTCAGAACTCTCTATTTCCAGAACAGCAGAAGCTGACACGCATCCACACAAATACACATATATTGCTATTGAACTCAGCAAAACACAGGCAAACAACGCACTAGCAGAAGATCGATGTAACTCAGTGAGACAGAGAGAGACAAGGAGGGGATAGAGACGAGCACGGAATGCGATGCACCGCCTCCACCCGCAGATGAGCCCTCTGGAAGCAGCATATTGCGTCAAAAAAAAAAAAAAAAAAACCGGAGCCATAGAGCCCTGCTGCTGGAGGTCCGCAGGGAAGTCATCCGGGGCCGGGACGGTTCTCCGGGGGGCGCCGGACTTCCGGGAGCGAAGACAGGGTGGCGCTCGGCTGTTGAGCCGATGAGCTGCTCTGCCGTCGGTCCAGTAGGACGTCGTCCTGGGAGAGGTGTCCGCGGATCGACGAGGAGCCCCGCTGTTGCTGCCCGGGCGGGCGAAGCGTCGGGCGGTCCGCTGAGGAGCCGGGAGGCGTTGCGGTTGACGGGTGGTTCGTCCGTCATCGGGGACTTACCTCGGAAGTTTTTATTGGGGGTACAATTTTCGCGCTGTGGGGTCGCCTCCGTACTTCACTTGCTTTTGTTAGGTTGTCACTAGCTTTTTTGGATGATTGTAAAACGTGCTGTCTACAGCAGCATTATTAATTTAGTCCATAAATAGCAAATGAAAATATTACTATTAGCGATTAGAATTTTTATCATTAATTTACTAAACAAGCGCGACTCCAGCACCGCAGGGCACCCCCTTGCCCCTTTCAACTCCCTGTAACTGCCACTGGCACTAACAACTCAGCCAGGCTCATTAGTTACCATGTCCAAGAAACAACCCTGTTCGATCCTCCCAGCTTAATGACCTCTCCTCCCATAGGAGCTGCTGGCCCATCATGGTAGGTGCTGCTGGTATTTGGCACCGCTTGCGCACACTGGGGCTGCTGCCCAGTGACTGGTTGGGCACTTGGCCCTCCTGGTGCGTCAGCATGGCTGGGTCTGCATGCTGCCACTGCCAGCGCCATGCAGCTATGCCAGCTTCAGGTCGATCATTGGAGACATGATGTGGTGGCGAAGGCTTGAGGTTGTGCAGCGTCGGCGGTGGGTGGGATTGGATGTGTGTGGCGGTGCTGTGGCCACTGGGCAGCGCTGATGCTGGGCTGCTGGGCGGTGTGAGTGCTGAGCCATGGAGCGGTGCTGCTGAAGCATTGCAGCCTCTCTATGTTTCACAGAGCGTTGTCCGGGCTTGACAGAAGGCCTCTCATTGTCTGTGTGGTGGTGCTTAGTGACAATAGCCACTAACCCATGAATTTATTTTACTTTTCTTTTCCCATATTGCTTTCTTTCTGAACATGACTGACAGGTCATGCTATTACCTCAGCACCACATTTCCTGCTACATAATTGTGGATGTTCCCTGCTTGTGTGACTTGCCCTCTCTGCAAAATCCACTTGCCTGGGGTTTTTTTTTTTTTTCATCATATTTTTTTTATTGATTTTCTCCAAGATAAAGACAAGAAACGAGGAAAAAAGAGCAGGCATAAGAACACAAACTTCATCAAAGAGGAATAATGGCAGTTGAGAGCAAATAAAAGCAAAAAACAACAACAAAAACAAAACCAAGCGCAGCAAACATAAGAGATAACACACAATACAATGCAAATAATGTGATACAAAACAAAAAAGAAAGAATAGTGCATACTGCTTGAAACAAGTAATACAGCTAGATGATCATAATAATGCAAGTACATGCACGAGGCAAAAATAATAGAAATAACAAATCCAAATTAGAACAAAACAAGCTCTGCAGAGCAAGAACTTTCCTAGAAGGCAAAAACAGACAAACAAAGTAAGGCAAAAACAAAAGCAGGTTTAGAAAACAAAACAAAACGTGCACAGATTGCCAAAACTCAGATTACCACAGAGCGAGAACCTAACAAGAGGCAAATAGACAAAACAAAAAATATGATCAAATAAAAGTAATGAAAGAGACATGAGAGTGGTTGCTGAGAAAATATCCTAGTTGAGAGTCTGTGTCTTAAGTTTATGTTTTAAAGTTTAAGGCCCACATATGCGGCAGAACAAAGACAACAAAAAGTATACCGAAATCATAGACAGAAACGTTATATGAAGCAAACAATGAGACAAATGTTCGAGAATTAAATCCGGGCCGATTGAAGAGGTGACATGGCAGACTGAGCCACCGCCAAGGACGGATTCTCTGAAGTAGCTACACAGCCAGCAGAGGGCCCACCTCCCACCAGTGATCAGTGAGCAGGCGCCCCGTCACCAGCGGCTCCAGTCCGAGTCAGGGGCCTCCGACCTCGGGCACACGCCAGCCGCCGTGTAGATACACGTAGCGGACCACCAGCCAGTTGCCATCCTCCACGCCGAAGAAGCGCAGGTCCCTCTCCCGGTCCAGTTCAATCTCCCAGTCCGGCCTCTCCGGACTGACGTAGCTAAGGATGAGCTTCTTGATGTTTCCCCGGTACAGTCTGTTGACCAGCACCTTCAGCTTGGAGGTGCGCATGGTCAGTGGCAGCTTGCGCTGGAAGACGGCGTCGTCGGGCAACGCCTGGTCGGAGGCGCGCCGGATCTCCAGCGACACCATGTGGGCGCTGATGGTGTCCGCCGTCACCTTCAGCTCGCTGTTCTCCGGCGCGCCCCACTCCTGACAGAGGTCGGTGTATCTGGGGTGAGTCCCGACGAACGGCTGCCAGACGTCGGCGGACCGTTCGGCTGGCTGCTGGCTGCAGTCTGCCGCCCGCCTCCCGCCAGGCGGGTCCGAACCGGCGCAGGCAGTCCAGCTCGGCCCAGCGCCGCCCCTCCCGGGTCACCTCCGTCCGGTTTAGCACCTGGAGCCGACCAATGCGGGCGATGGTGAGCTCGCGGACCGTCTCCGGCTTCTCCGAGCTGGACAGCGGGTTGTTCCGCAGCGTGAGGTCGCGCAGCCGCGTAAGGCGAGACAGCGCGTCCCGACTCCCACTCGCCGATGTGGTTGTTGTCCAGTCCGATGGTGTCAGCGCCGGGAACACGTCCGCTGCCTCCTCCGGCACCTCTATCCGACGCAGGCCGGTGTTGTTGAGGCCCAGGTCACGTAGCTGCGGCAGCGTAGCCAGTTTGAGGATTTCAGTCCAGTCCTGGATGGGGTTGGAGTCGAGGTCCAGGGAGTCCAGGTGCTGAAACATGTCCTCCGGCGGAGTCCGCAGACTGGAGATCCGGTTGGTGACCAGCGTGAGTCGGTGGATGTCAGGCCACATGACGGCGCACTGGAGAACGTCCGCCCAGGTGTACCGCTGCCGGTCACACAGCAGGATCCGCAGGGTGGAGAAGGCGCCGCGCAGAGCAGCGTCCGGCTCCTGCAGCCGGTTCTCACTGATGTTGAGGGCGGAGAGCCGCGGCAGCTGACGGATGATGCCCGCAACTGCTGACCACGAGTTCAACAGGTTGCAAGCCAATTCCAGCTCCTGGATACTGGGACAGACCTCTCCCAGCATCGGAGGATCGTCCCCGCAGATGAGGCACTCGCGGAGGTACACGTTCTTCAGCATGTCGAGCCTGCTCTGCTTCTTGTTCAGCTTACTGAGGCCAATAACATGAACGAAGCGGGCGCCCATCTCCTGCTGTAGAGAGTCCAGCTCCTGGCGGTCGACGGTGGACTCTGTGTCCAGGATGACGCCGTACCACTCCGCCACCGCCTGGCAGCACTGCATCGGCCGCGACAGCTTCCGGCGGCGCACCACCGACCCGCCCGTGAGCTCACTGGTCACGAAGTACTGTTTTCCCTTCACGGTTCCGTTGTGCTTGCCCCGCTCCGGGTTGTCCCACTCCACGCCCACCCAGGTACCGTCCGAGCCGTCCACCGGACGACGTACAGCACAGTGGCGCGCTCCCCGGCGCACGAGACCCGGTCTCCCACGCCGAACCGCACCGCCTCCCCGGCCACGTCCTCCTTGGACGGCCCCGCTGATAGCAGATCCGCCATACTCTCCTGAATATCTGATCTCTGCGGCGACTTCAACTGGGGCCAGATAGACTGGACGGCTGGTTTTTCCACAGCAGGCGCCTCTCACCAATCACACTCATTTTTGGAGTCAACAAGTGATGCATTTCTCCATCAACATGTCACACATCTCGCATATGTGGGCCATAATATTTAGTGAGAGAAGAATGAAAATGGAGGTAGAGAGTGAAAAGAGGGAGATAGAGGAGTCATAAGAGAGGTGTTCGACGAATATTTGAATAGGAATTTCAGACGGGAGAAGGAGCAGGTAAGGTAGACCTTGACACTAGCTCCTTGACATGCAATTCGCTTTGAGAAAGAAAAAGAGTACAAATGCTCTCAATATTTATACATACATGGGAAAAAATACAGTAGATTAATAGACATAACTTTGAACTTTGAACTAGCTCGAGTCAATTGCGGAGCAGAACGGTACCCTCAAGAACACCCTGAGCATCCACAGCGGCGCAGCGCAGAAAAGAGGACGAAAAGAAAGAGGGAGCGCAAATCCCAGTCCCCCAAAAAAACGACCAGCGGCGCACCGTCCCCGAAGGACGGCGGAGTAGCCCCAGATACGAAGTCCAGGGCCCACAGGGGGCAGGGGAGGGGAGCCGGCCCGGCGCCACGCAGCTCCCCGCGCAGCACCATCCAAAGGACCAAGATTGAAATATGCGGCCAAAGGATTGAACACACCTAAACGTTTTTCCTTTGGTACAACGGGCCCAACGGGCCTTCCCTTGGTACATGGTACCAAAGGAAAACCCAGCAGCATCCCCCGGCGCCGCCACGCTGAGAGCGCGCGGGCGCCAACCATGGCGCCCGCTCCACCCCCAACCAGGAGATCCGGAAGCCCGAGTCCCCCGGACGCCGGGCAACCGCCCAGCGCCAAAGCAGACCCCCCTCCGACGGATGTGAAGCGCAAAGTTCATACCCAAATGCGACCAGCGGCACAACCTCCCTGAAGGACAAGAGTGGTCCAGACATGTGGTCAAGGGCCCTCCAGGGGGAGTAAGGCAGCTCGGCGCCAGGCAGCCCTCCGCGCAGCACCATCCAAAGGACCAACCAGAGGGACAGACCATCGCAACGCCAAGGTACGATGGCATATAAAGGAACAACCCAGAGACCCCTCCGCCAGTGCCGCGCAGAGAGCGCCCGGCGCGGGACGCCAGGGCGTCAATCCCGGCGCCCACCCTGCACCCCCGGACCAAGGGATCCGGAAGTGCAGGGAGTCCCTGAGTCCGCCCGGGCGCCAAGCGCCGAAGACGGACTCCCCCGAGCCGCCCCCGACGGATGAGGAGCGCAAAACAGTCCCCAAACGCAACCAGCACCCCCGCAAAGGACGAGAGTGGTCAGACACGAGGTCCAGAGCCAAAAGGGGAGACAGACAGCCCGGCGTCAGGCAGCTTCCCGCGCAGCATCCCGAAAGGAGAGACAGGATCAACGAATTTACTGCACCAAGGTAAAAATTTTAGGAGAAAAAAATCATCAGGGCTACTTCATTTATGCAAGTGAGATTGGTTCTGAAAGGTGTTAAGTGAATTCAGTATGTATCTGTGAAAATTTTCTTAATGACTTTTTTAAAGAATGGTTTGGAAAAGGGTATATCTTGGAGATTTGGTATTTTACTGGCTATAATGTCATTCCAAAGAAGCGGGCAAGTAATAGTGAAAGCAAATAACCTGTATATAGTCTCAGCACCTGGTTCCTGAAAATGAACAACCCTCGTGTGTTTCTTGTTGTGTGATGAAGTTGAAAATAACTCGTAAATATTTCAGGGAGCTTTCCATGCATAAAGCTGTGAATTACCATAATTTTCTGTTGTTTAATGATGTCTGGGAGCTTGAGAAGATTCAGGCTTTTGAAGATTGGGCTTGAAGGAGCTCTTGGTTCTGCTGACGCAATTATTCGAATTATTCGTTTCTGTAGGTTGACTAGTTTAGTTAGGTTGGTCTGAAAGTTACTGCCCCAAACAATAGCATTATAGCTTAGATACGGGAGAATCAATGTGTTATAGAGTAGAAGCGCAGCGTTCTTTCATCCAGCATGAATTTCGCCCTAGAAATAACACCAATATTACGTCTTATCGTATTACAAGTTGTTGTGATATGGGTCTTCCATTTAAGGTTTTCATCAACTGTGACACCGAGATACTTTACTGATTCAGATCTAGAGATTGGATTTTCGTTTAGGTGCAGAGTTAAATTTGGGAGCCTGTTAGTTATAGAATATATCTGGTAAAATGTTTTAGATGTATTAAGGGGTTAATCTGTTGGTACATAGCCAATCACATATTTTAAGGTGATTCCTGTTTTATTTGGAGCTCAATATCAGCAAGAGTTTTACCAGTGAAGAAAAATTGAAGTATCGTCTGCAAACAAAAAGTATTTTGGAACAGAGGAAGACTTGAATATGTCATTAATGTAGATTATAAACAGGATGGGGCCCAAAATAGACCCCTGCGGAACCCCAGTGTGGATGGTTTCAGGGAGATGTAATATTGACATGATCCAACTTTGTTTTTTGTACTCTGTTTTGAAGATATGATTGGAACATTTCAAAGATTCATTTCTGATACCATACATATACATTTTTTCAATAGAATCTCATGATTAACGGTGTCGAATACTTTTTCAGATCCAAGTATATACCTACACAAGCTTTGTTTCTGGAAATATTTGAGGGTTATATATAATCATGAATAAGAGGCCAGGGCATGAAGGTTGAACAGTTTTTCCTAAATCCAAATTGAGATTCATAGAGGATATTTGTTTCTCTCTATGAAATATGACAGTTAGTTATACACAGAAATTCTTTCCAGGAACTTTGGATAATACTGGGGCAGGGATAGAGATTGGCCTATAGTTGAAGTGAATTGGCTTGTTGAACCTGATTTGAAGAGGGGCTTAACAATGGCAATTTTTTAGAATATCAAGGAAAATCCGCTCTTCCAGGCAAGAGTTCTATAACATGGGTAATTTCTGTAGTTAAGTAAGGTGCAAGTTTTTTTTTTTTTTTAAGAGTTTGCCACTAATATCATCAGCTCCAGGACCAGTATTGTTTTAGACTTTGTATAATGTTAAGAACTTCATTACAGGAGACTGTGGTGCAGAATCATCTCCTCATTTATGTTGAAATCATTA